>JABCKO010007938.1:2664-84043 GCA_018855915.1 Tephrocybe sp. NHM501043
ACTGCTCGCGACTCAACCAGAAGGAGAAGTATGCGCCACGAGTTGAAGTGCTGGTGAAGCCTGCCCATCTGCTTCATGAATCTCATATTGTTCCTAGGGGACACGAAGTTGTTTGCATTCTTCTGAGATATACTGACTCATACCAGAGAATATATGCAATGAGGCCCATTGCAGCCACGTTTGTCGCAAGCGAAAGAGCATAGGAGGAGAACTGAAGACCACTGTTGAGCGTGTCGCTTACCAAGGGTTGCACAAGCTCTGAGGCATGAACAGAATCATAAGCAAGCCTGGAAATTGTGACAGCTTTGGAAAGTTCAGTTCAGTGTGCTAGGTGAAGGATGAATTTGAATACCAAGAGAGGAAATCCACAGCACAATAGAAGCAAATAACATCAGTCTCCCAGTCCCCGAAATGGCCCAGGCTTGCCATATCATGGCACCGTCATTGAATATCGGCTGATCAGGCGCCATTGCAGAATATTAATATGCGTTCGAACTTAGTGAGGGAGCTGCTCACTGGAAGATATTCTAGCCACTCAGTAGCAGTATCAAATGCATGGATGACCTCATCGTAATGGCTAGCGGCTTCTCCAAGATTATTACATTCCTTGGAAAGAAAATCAAGTGGTGAAACTTCAATCCACACTTTGAACATCGTGTAGATAGTCATGGAAAGGAAGCTAATGGTCGTCACTGCAATCATTGCCCAAGAGATGGATGATTTATGCTGTTTTCTGATGAAATAAGGATCAGGATCCGATAGACCATACTAGGACTCGAATGTTCCTACTGGAAGAGGAACTGGATAGTAATAACGGACAGGGGTGCAAAGATACCTTGCAAAAGACGAAATACATCAATCAATAGAGAGATTCATGCATATTAAAGTCAATAGCTCCATACCATATCCCAGTACAAGGGGGGTGTTTGGAAAGACTTCTGTCAATATATGAACGCCCATCGCTTGAACTAGGTAGCGCTCGTGGGGAGTCATGGCTGAAAAGTCCAGTCTCAAATGACAATCTCACACGATTTATATCAGAGCTAAAGGACTGTCACATAAATGTTCCGTATGTACTTCCACCTTCTCTTGATCTTCTGTAATAAAGAGAGGTGTGAAGAACACAGAGCCTGAAGAGGATTAGTCTAAATTGGCCGTATTGGCTCTGATAAAAGCTTTGGAGGAAAGATCATAAGATGACGGAGGAAGCCCTCATGATCTGAGATGTTGCATACCTCGTGGTACATTTTTATCAAGAATGACCTCTTATGCTTTTTTCCGTGTGGACAAGGCATATCGATTTATATTCTAGGCAAGCAAATAGACGATCAGATCACACACCCTGGCTGGGCTGTGATGCAGTGGACGGAGAGCTTACAACGCACCAAGTAAGAGTGAATGATCGACTGACGCTCATCCGTCTTAATATATTCTACCTCTTTCAGCGTTACTAAAAGTCGGTAAATAAATGAATCGACAGCGAGTACAACAATGCAGTATTAAGATAAGTGTGATAGGCGCTCTTTCTAATATAGCCTCTCCACAGCTATATGATGTTGGGAATAAGTGAACAATCCATTTCGTCGCTCTGGCCAATATGGACCTTCTTGATGTCAAATTGAGATACTGGTGTAACTGGAAGTGAGGTGCGATACAAAGTGTACGTCGTCAGGCGATCTGCCCTCTGCATCTCTGTATATGCATATGTGTGTTTTTAGCCCACCTTCACATAACTGTAATTGTCCGCTAGGACCGCACAGTGTTCATACCATTTCCGTGACATATCAGAATGGTAAAGAGCCACAGCACTTGAGATGAAAGAAGAAGCAAGAACTACGTAAGACGAAGCCCGAATCGCGATGAGCATGATTACAGCACTCACAGACGTCCAAGGCCCTGATCATAATGAGCAATACCACATGTAGCATTCTTGGTACCCAGGCACCGTGTTTGATGGACGTAATTGGAACATGTTAAGACTGTTTGAGAATATAACTTTTGATGAATAAGCGGGCCGATCATGGGGGATTTGGTGTCGAATGACGGTTGTTTGGCCTGCATATTGACTGAGGTGCGCTTGGAAACGAGGGAGAGCAAAGATAATCCAAAATATTGCAAAGTATACGGAACAGCCAGGTTCAAACTTGAGGAACTGAATAGCACTAAGCAGCAAAGCAAGTTAGCCTCATTACAATCATCAGTCCAAAGAATCGTACCAATGACTGTCCAGAGTTGACATGGGTAAGAAAAGTTAGACATGCAGTTGTCGCATGAATGAGGAATCAGTGTGTCTATGTGACAACTCCACAGTAATGGGGAGATAGCTGGTACTTATTCCGAGGTGAGTCAGAGGCAATGAAGACCGACTGGCCAGTTAGTGCTCCCCATTACGGGACCTGCCGAGTGCAAATCTTCAATCACGGATATTGAATCAGTTATGTTCTAAAAATGATTGATTAGAGGAGGGCTAAGAAGGTGGGAATTCCAAGGCATAGCATAACACCCGGGAGGAAGAAGGCAGGATGCGTTAGCAATCGATAGGATCAGGAATAGATCCATCTACATGACGCCGAAATATTTGAGCACCTGAATGGTTGACACATTCACAGCACAAAGAATCGTTGAGAATGGAAGAAAGAGAGGAGTTTCTAGAAAATAATCGTGAGGAGCGTCTATTTTTTCACACGAAGACGGCACATTGTCACAGAAGAGCTGGAACAGTAGTTAGCGCCAGAGTAATCAGCTGCCAAAATAGTAACAGAATTGGGGGGGTCCACTAAGCTGGCCATGAGTCACCCTGTCACGCTGAAGCGAATGCCGAAAGAAAACTATACACCCTTCAAGTTGTGAAATAATGCTGTGGATAGGAGGATATAGGCTCATGTCTGAGTTTTTGTACTGGACTGTCCAAAACAGATGGTGATGTTCAAGTGATGGTTGTGTTTTACTGGTGAAGGCCGTGTTTGTGTGCGGTCGTCAAGTCTGTTGTTGTGTGGAGGGACCTTTTACTCAGTTGGTATCGTCCCACATAATGCCATAGTAGGAAAACAAGAGCTGTCGTCATGATCAAGTCCGGTTTCTTGGCACTCATCATAACATGACGCTCGGCATTCAAAACATTCTTTTGACGGTCTCAGCTTGGACAGGAAACATCCTGGACCGATTCGCCCTTCACGTTGATCTTCCATGCCAAATTTGGCTCCACGCTCGATAGCTCCCTGCTGCCCGAGTGCCAAAGGCAAATGTTGACACACGCAATGGACCCCAAATCAGGAGAGCCGTGCTCCCACATCGTTCACCACGATTTCTTGGACTTTCCAACCGGCTTTCCCCCATGATGTAGACGAGGTATCACTGTTGACCGAGGACGCCCAGGTCAGTAAATGTCGCAGTATGTATTGTTAGTTTACTGACTCCGCAGACTGCAGTGGTCCTCCCTGAAGCCAGTATTATAATCATCATATCATATCTACATCTCATCTAATCACGAAAGTGGAAAGCTAGTTCAACGACCCATCACATCCATTCACCAAGTTCCATGCACGTCCTGCCTAGCCGTCATCCTCATTGACCGACTCATGCCAAGCCTGTACCTGCCTCAGTCTTCCCCTGTTGTTTAGCAGTCACACTCCGCAAATTCGACATAAACAGTCGCATAGAGCATATGTACACGTGAAGCTTGACATTGGCGGTGCTAGTGGGGCCATGATCCCCAATCAAACTTAGGCTCTGTCACAGCCTTGATTTTGAGAGGTAGCCCATCAGTCGCGCTTTGCGCCGTTCGACAAAGCTGCTGACGATGTCGACACCGCTATAGTGCCTGTCCTGCTTTCTCCACGCGCGCTCAGGTGATTGCATACCGATTGCTGCTCCCAGATACGCCAAAATCCATCAGGAGAGCTGTTGGTGCGTCTTCTCCCTTGATCCTCCATTTCCACTGCATCTGACACAATCTCAGGGCAACTCCCCCAGCGACACCTAGGCCTCATCACGCGCACAACAACAGGCAGAGTTTCTGCATGGATCAGGACATCCCTCTCCCCTCCTGTGTTGCAGATGGCTATTTGTGCTACCGCGCCAGCCACCGCACCCTGCACGTGAGAAGGCTCAAGCGCAAGTCCGTACGCAGCTACATCGTTTGCCCGACCTTGTCGTCCCCACTTTGGTCACCTTGAAGCAAGGAGGGAATGTTATTCCCGGTTGGATCATGTCCTCCGATGACATTGGGTGACAAAGATCAAGACCTTTGTCATCTTGGGCAAGCAGGATGGTCTGAGGACGTATGTTGCGAGGACGCGAGGGAGGATGGATGCAAAGCGGAACACCAAGGTGTGAGTCCCTCAGGCCATGTACTGTTTTTCTTTATGGATCCCGCTTTCATGCAAGTCCGATGCCTGTCAACCTGGTCATCCTTCTGCATCTCCAGCCCAGCCGTCACCTCCACTCCCTCAACGCCGCCGCCTCAAGCAACAGAAAGAACAAATTTTCGGATTCAATGCTTCACCCTCCAACTGCATCGGCGAGAAGAAGGCTCAGGTCGCTGCCATAACGGTTGCCACCTAATGCGCGTCCTGCCTATGCCAACTGCCAGTGAGAGGTGGAATTTTCAAACGGGACTTGCCAACACTGACACTTATCTGAATTAGCATCCCTGCGCTCTACACGCAGCCCCAACGCTGAGAAACAGTGTCCACACGAGAGCGCAGTCCTGTCGATATCTGTCGTTGTGACCGTGGAAGCGATGCCCATCGAGTTCAAACGCTGCATCCCAGCCCTCCATCTCTCAAAACATTTCGGGAACACATTTTTTAACTCTACCTCTGGACATCACAAGACTGTCCCCTTCGGTCTCGCTGCACATCATCCTACTTCAAACTGTACTTTCTTTGCTAATGGTGCGCTGGAGTCATTCTTTTTCGCCTTTACATTCTATCGAATCGGACCAGAGCCCCATCTTCTATGACAAATGCATCACCGGCGGCAACAACAAGTAGGGTTTCCCCATAAAGGAGGATTTCCTCCTCCCCTAGCGTGTCCGCCTCGTCCTCGTCGACGGCCACTCGTGCTACAGCACCCGCCACGCGGGCGAGCACGAGCGCAAGCCCGTCCATGGCTGTTGTTGGCCCCGATATCGCCGTCCTTCCGCTCGCCATTGTGAAGCAGGCAGAAAATAATATTCCTGCGTTGACAGATAATGTCCTCGCCAAGATGACGACGAAGATCAGGAGCTCCTTCAACTTGTGCAAGGAGGATGATGTGAGGAAATATGTTGCCAGGAGGGAGATTCAGAGTGCGAAGGAGGATGCCAAGTCCTACACCAAGGCGTGAGTACCCGGCTGTGCTGCGTTCTCAATGTTTTTGCTCACCTCATCTTTGCGCAGCGCCAAAATCCAACGTCTCGTCACCCCTCTGCGTCTCCTCCGCCGCTGCCACCTCCACTCCCACAAACGACGCCGCAATGAGCACCAGAGGGAGCAAAAGATCGAGTTCGAGGCCCTCCTCTCCAAGCGCGTCGCAGAGAAGAAGGCCAAGGTCGCCGCCTTCAAGGCGCACACAAGACCCCTGCCTAAGCGCCTGCCTGGCTTGCTGTCGGATTATATCTGTCTGGTTTACCCGGTACTTACCTACCTACCCCTACCGCAATACATCCTCCATTTTATTTCTTAAGATTCGATATGATTTGATATGCTATCAATGAATGAAGACATGCCATGCCATGCCCGCTCCTCGCTATTTATCCGTTTCGTTTTCACTCTGCATGTAAGGAGAATGTTACGGTCGATGCCCAGATCAATCTAGATACTAAAGGCTTGAATTCATGACCACGCGCATTACCTCATGTCCCCTCCGCTCTCGAATGTCATCTCACATACATGTACGAGATACCGTTGTCCAAAACGTTCCATGTGAAGTCTAATATATATGCAAAATTACAAATGGGCAAAAAGTCTAATAGAACCAGCCATAGTGCCGTGCGCCCCGACCCCGTAGCCAAAAGCCCCGCCTGGTTGTTTCTATTTGATTTCACACTTCGAGATGCCTCAGATAGAGTCTAGATTTCAACACGGGGTTCATGGACTCGGTCCATGGAAAATGGCCCAGTGACAATGGCAATTGTTAGCAATGGATAAGCCAGCTGAGGGTTGTCAACGTTAGCGTAGATTCAAAGGTTTGTGACGATTTATTGCCTACTCACGGAGATTGTAATATAAGCACTTGTAAATGTCTGAAAGGCGATCGAATTAGCCTCCGTTGTGCTATTGACACTAATCAGTACAATAAATACTATCTGATGAGGGTGTGAATTCTCAGTGATTTCAAGGCATGAAGTAAGTGTATGATAAGAACACACCTGGACTACGGCATACACAGCTCCCAACTCAACCAGTAGGAGTAGTATGCGCCACAAGTTGAAGTTTTGCCGATGCCTACCAATCTGGCTCAGGAATCTCATATTGTTCCTACCGGATGCGGAGTTATTGGTGGTCTCCTTAGTATTTTTCTGACATTATGACGACTCGTACCACAGAATATATGCAATGAGGCCCGTTGCAGCCAGGTTCGTCCCAAGTGACAGAGCATAGGAGGAGGTCTGAAGGCCATTCATTATCTCGTCAGTTAAAATGATAGCTGATAGCTCCAAGGCGTGAATGGACGTGTAAAAAAGCCACGAAAGTGTAACACCTTGGCAAGTCTCAGTCGAGTACATTAGATAAAAAATGGCTTACAATACCAAGAGACGAAATCCACAGTGCAATAGAAGCATACAACACCAGTCTCCCAGTCCCCGAAATGGCACAGGCTCGCCATATAATGACGCCATCGTTCAATATTGGCTGATCAGGGACAATTGCAGAACTGAAATATAAAGCAATGAGGAAGCTGCTCACTGGAAGAAATTGCAACCAGTTGAGAGCAGCATCAAAGGCAGGGATTCGATCATTGAAATGGTTGGCGGCTCCCCTGAGGTCGTGATGCCCTTTGGCAAGGAAATAAAGTAGTAAAACTCCACTCCACACTCGTAGTATCACATAAGCAGTCATGGAAACGATACTAATGGAGGTCACTCCCATCATTGCCCAAGAGAGGGATGATTTCTGCTGTTTTCTGAGGTGATAGAGGTCAGATGGGAGATAATCCTAGAACTTAATGAGCCTACTGGAAGAGGAACTGGATAACCATAATAGCAAGTGGCGCAAAAATCCCTTGGAAAAGGACAAAATAAAAATCAATGGAGAAATTCATGCAGATTAATGTGAGAAATCCCGTACCGTATCCCAGAAACGCGGGTAATTGTGTCAAGAACTCGTCAGACAGATGAAGACCAACATCTCGAACTAGGTGGCGCTCGTTTGGAGTCATGGCTCGAAACTCAAATGACAACCTGATACAATTTATATCAGAGAAAGGCCTGTTCATAAATAGCTTCACAACATACTTCCATCAATCATTTCACATACGTACCCCGTCCTCAATCTTTTGTACGTAATGCGACCTCCTGTTGATCTCCGATGCTTCAAAGAGGTATTATGAAGGACAGAGCCTGCGAGAATTAGTCCAAATCTTTTAATCGCCCATGTTGGCGCTGATCCAAGTCACCAAAAATATCGGTTTAATCGTCATACGGGCTTGTGCAACATGGCTGAGTCATCCCCTCCTTATATTTATGCAAAACTAATGCATTTTATTCGTCGTTACCTTCAATGAAGCACGGCCAATTGAATCACACGTAAAACTCACAACATCTCCGTGGCATCTGAGTAACATCATCTTTTGTTTCACTCTCCTTGACTCCATCACCACGAGATCAAGACAGGTCGGCATCTGTGGGACCTGAACAGTCTATTAATACAGGGCTTCAATGTCAAGTAACATGAAATAGATCAACGTGAGCCAGTTGTAAATTCACAATCGATTTGGGATGTTAAATTGCGCGATTGAAGGTAGCCGTAATATACAAAGGTGTACGTCATCAACCTATCTACTCTATGGTGTCTGTAGATGCATACCTGCATCTCAGCCCACATTCACACGGCTATAAGCATGTGGCACCATTTGCATACGATATCAGACTGGGGATGAGGTCAACAATGTAGTATGATGTAACGAAGTAGACATACCCTGTCAGGATGCTTGAAGAAACAAGCATCTTAATTGTACAAGATGAGATAGTGATGTGGTGGGAGAGAGGTTGAGCTCGAGAGATGGTCCCTATGACATTGCACAAGACAAAATCAGGATCGTGATGAGCGTATTTGAAGCACACACAGCCACCCACAGCCAGGCTCGTCATTCCCACATGTAATGGCTGATACCACCAATGGAGCATTCATAGTACTCAAGGAATTCATACATGATAATACTACGGTGGGATTCTATTTTCCCAAGAGAGTGAAGCAAGCATGATATGTAAGTCATATCAGGAAGAGTGGAAAGAAAATTAGTGGAAATGAGCATCATAATAATGGAAGAGGCCAGGCAGAACGGCATAAGCTCATACTATCTGAGGATCGAATATTAAGACTACATATAATATTGATTTGTAATTTGAATAACTTGTCCACTGTGAGCCACCCACCATCGAGAATTATGTTGTCCGTTTCAAATTGATTCAGACATTGCCGTCTTTTGCTCCCCACTCTCGTTAATTGATTGCAATATATGAAAAATTCTTGTTCTATTACATCTCAAGAACAGGAATCTCCGGCTGAACTGTCCTGTTAACATTGATCTCAATAGGGTGAGCTTAGCGAGACCACCCTTGACTCTTGGGAGCATGAATGGAAATCTCGGCCACAATGTTCTTGACCTTACTTCCCTTGTCAATTGGATATACACTTAGAGTCTCCCAGTGAGCTAAGACATTTTGTAGTAAGGCTTCTCTGCCACTCTGGTGAAAAGGCTCTGTTGAGTGCAAAAAAGCCCCTCTTCCTGTTGAGGCAGCCATGAACTCCACCAATGGCCATCTCTGGCCACTCGATCTCGACTGGAATAAGATTGAGACAGGAATCCAGGAAGGCAAATAGTTCTGATAGTTTCCTTCTTCAGATCCATTTGAACTCTCATCTATTGAGTACTGTAATGTGAGAGGATTGAATGAGTTTGAGGAGAGTGATTGATACCAGGCAGTGGTTGCAACAAGGTAGAGCCATGGTGGGCAGTAGCCAAGTGGGTTCCATTGGTGCTGATGAAAGTTACATATTCACCTCATATTCCCATGTCTAACAGTTTGAAATTGAACTAGAAAGAAGATGATAGGATGATGGGAAAGCGCTCATAATCTGGGATGCTGCATGCCTTGTGTAGTACACCTTCAACAAGGAATAACATACTATGCCCTGATACATAGGGCAACTTAAGGCATCTTGATTTATGGCCAGGCAAGCAAATGGAATATCAGACCACACACTGTCTCTCGCCCTTTAGATTTTACATGGAAGTCAGTAAACAAATGAAACGCCAGCACGCACAAAAGTGAATATTCGGAAGCCACTCATTTTTGATAGGCTTCTTTCTCAAACAACTGTTAGAATGAACATTTATCCCGCAGCCAACTTCATCAAGAAATGACACATGCACTGTTCCGTCGGCCAAGGCATATTGATTCATACTTGGGCAGGTGGATGGAATATCGGATCACACAAATCATGATGTACTTCATGAATCTTATCATCTGCACATTACTTGGGCTAAGTTTGTGAATATTCGTTGACATAAAGCAAGCATAAAAGGCCTACATATTCTTCTCCTTGATGAAGTTTATTGTAGGGATGTATATATGTTCGGAACCAGAGAGAAGAAATAAGCGTCCTACCACATCTCGATTTTCGGTGTAATATCTACAATAAGTGAGTCAGCGTATTGTAGTTATGACATCAGTTGGAGTGGCATCATGTGAGTTCTATGAAGAAGATAACAAAGAGCCTTACTTCTTGTTACAATGGCTCAGCGATTCTGCGCAGCGAAACAGATGTTACATCGATATTGCATCAAGAATGCCAAAGTTGTGGACAGGATGCTAGACTGATGATTAAATCTAATCTCCGTCCTATCTCATCTCGTCCCCATTTTGAATGTCTCTCCGTAAACCACCAGCAACATGCGCCCCCTGCCATGTAACTTTGGCCAGGTTTTGAGAATATCGTCAGCCTAACCTGTAGGCCGCCTCACACCCACCTAACCCATACACGTTATTCATCCTTGGTCCAATTGAGGCACTTTAGGTCGACTGCAGAGCAGTTACGCTTCCCGCTTCCTCTATCTCTTCCTTCTCTTTTTCCACAGACATTAGTACAACCACATCCAACTTGTGGGAGATCTCAAGCACGCGCCAGGAGTTGACGAATAAGACAAGGAGGATGGTGTGAGTCAAGATGGAGGCCAAGCCCCCAAGAAGGAAGTATGTGAAGCCATATACCAAGGTTGCTGACTCCCCAAACTACTTACTCTCTATTTTCACTGACATCGTTTCCTCGAAGCCCTGAATCTAGCATCTTGTCGCCAGTCTACTCCTCCAACGCCGCCTTTACCTCCACTTCCTCCTGTGAAGGGCATGTTTATGACATCCTTTGGTCTGCGCCGCTCCCGACCCACAGTTCTAATGGCAGAATTTCTTATTCGCCTCGAACAATGGTGATACCGGCAGGAATACACCTTCGAACAACAAGTTACAGGATATAGTCTACATATATTTACAGCAATCAATTTTCCTCAACTATTATTAGTGATGTGGTGAGTTTAAGTGGCCATAATAGTACTCCTGAAATACTTACAAGCATTGATCAGGTAGAAGTCCTAGCTGGCGCGCTGGTAATACCTGCGACGGTCGGTCCCTGACTGTCCTTGACGTTAGCCCCAATTCTGAGGTGGAAAGTGCAAAGGCTACTGACGTCCAGACGGTAGTGCTCGTTACATCCACCATGAACGGCGAGGCGCGGACGACGGTATGATGTACCTGTTCAGCCGTGACGAGATTCTGCGGCTCTCTAACGACCTACATAACTGTCAGCCGTCGCGCTCGAGGATGGTCGAAGTGTCGTACCAAGGCGCTGGATGTAGCAATCAAGCCAAGGACAAAGATAAAGGCTGGTTTGAACATCGTAGTGGATTCTGGATGTGAGTCATTTCTGAGCTGTAAATATATGAACTTACAATTACTCACCGGGTAATTGATTATGAACGTTGAATGGCCGCGACGTTCCGAGAAGGTGGAGGGGAGACCAGTTTTCTGACACCGATCACGGAAGCACCTCACAATGTATGTGCCAAGTCTCCAGCTTCACCGACTTCGCTCTCCGTACTGCATTGAGTCCCGTCATATGATGTCACCTTGGTTAAAGGATCAATTCCATGAAATATGATCCAAAAGCTTGCATATGCTAGCTTTAACTGCACAACCTGCGCCAAATCGAAATTCTTCGCAATTTACTCGTTTGGAGTAGTATCAATTAAGACGCCTCGACCCGTTATTCATCGAAAAAATTGGCGAGTGGATGCGCGTCTTGGATCAAGTATGTCTGTTACTTCTTTGTCAAAGTCGCCTTCGACTCATTGTTTTTCCCATACCTGATTTAGCTGCGACGAGACCAAGTAAGGTGAGAGAAGCCCTTTGATAGGGTGCAGAAGCAGGCCAAAGCAAAGTTCATTCCTTACTAATATTCACTGGCAAAAGAATGAATCGAAGAATTGCGAGTTCTGGAAGTGTTCCTCGATGGGAGTTGCCTTGGCCTGCCTCATAGATGTAACTTTCTCCCTTTGAGCTAATTTGGCGATACGGAGTTTTTAGAACTCACTCCGCTTCAAGGAAGACCCCGCGACGATGCGTTCTTCCACGTACTGTGTTGGCTACATACCATTAATGAGTCATTTAAGCGGCCTTGTACAGGCATGCGTGAAGTAGAAGTTCGTCCCTCTGAAGCCTCTTGAGACTTGTTCAGTTTTTTGAGGATATCCCTGAGAATTGTTTAGTATCCATGATGTTTTAGTCTTCTTACGAGACCAAAGAAGATCTCTACTTGAATGAAGAAATTTCTTCCAGTAACTCTTCCTCCACTCAGTCATCGGCCTTTCCTTTCTATGGAAGTCCCCAAGATTGACCAAATGGTCGTACTCCTCACGTATTGGTTTCAGCATGGCTGAAAGAACTGCCTGCGCTGATTCAACTCGCATATATAAACTGAGAATTTGGATTCTCATCCTCAGAGCCTCCTCAAGCCCTCTTCACCCAGATGTTAACTCAATCGTTCCTCGCTCTTGCGCTCACTAGTAGTGTCTACGCCGCCATCGGCCCCAGGGCTGACATGGTCATCGCCAATGCCGATATCTCGCCAGACGGTTTCACTCGCTCGTATGTTGATGAATCCTCATTTCACTACGACATTATATCTGAATGCTCTTTTTCTAGTGCCGTCCTTGCAGGTACTGCAGCCGGAGTTACATTTCCTGGTCCTCTCATTAAGGGACGCAAAGTAAGCTTATACAACAAGTTGAATCGGAGTGAGGGCTAACGTTGGATATCTTTTAGGGCGACCGTTTACAGCTCAATGTAATTAATTGGTTGGCGGACACCACTATGCTGACGGCCACCAGCATTGTATGTCATTCTATTCCATTTTAAAGCTCATCATACAAATATGCAAATGCAGCATTGGCACGGCTTCTTTCAAGCTGGAACGGCATGGGCTGACGGCGCCGCTCAAGTCACTCAGTGCCCTATCTCACCCGACAACTCGTTCCTATACGATTTCAGCGTCGCCAACCAGGCTGGCACTTTTTGGTACCATTCCCATCTTTGTAAGGGTCTATTTTTTGACTTAAAAAGCTCATGCTCACGAGATGACATAGCTACTCAATATTGTGATGGGCTCCGTGGCGCGATGGTCATCTACGACCCACACGATCCATACCGAAGCATGTAAGCTCTATTGATCTTCTCCTCCACTGGCCCTACTCACCCACCTCCTTCAGGTACGATGTCGACGATGGCTAGTCGCGTTTCTCTTTTCTCCACGATTTCATTGATTTTATTCGCCCACAGAAAGTACGGTCATCACACTTGCGGACTGGTAAGTTACACATCCATGCCACATTCTCCCTTTACAATGTCTCATCGCCGACTGACAGGTATCACACTCCTGCACCTTCGGCTGGGCTGGTCCCGGCCCCTGATGCGACTCTAATCAACGGCCTCGGACGTGCTGTCGGCGGAAATGCCGTCGATCTGACTGTCATCAACGTCCTACGGGGAAGACGTTACCGATTCCGCGTCGTATCTATCTCGTGCGATGCGAACTATATTTTCTCAATTGACAATCATAACATGGTACGTGGCTCTTCTCCGCCCTTGAAGCCCATTTGAGTTTTAATCAACACGTCCTTTTTCAACAGACTATCATCGAAGTCGATGGCGTCAACCACAGTCCTCTTGAAGTCGACAACCTCCAGATATTCTCGGGTCAGCGCTACTCAGTCGTCGTCCACGCTGATCAGAAAGTTGGAAACTACTGGGTTCGCGCAAAATCCAACGTCGGCCCCACTACGTTCGACGGCGGTCTCAACTCCGCCATTCTGCGTTACCGCGGTGCCCCCCACGCCGATCCTACCACCACTTCGGCGCTAAGCAACCCTCTACTCGAGACCAACCTACACCCCCGCGAGAACCCTGGCGCACCGGGTGGTAGTGCCCCCGCGGACGTCCAGCTGAACCTCAATATCGCATTTGCAAATGCTCAGTTCAAAATCAACAACGCGACATTTGTTCCTCCCACCGTCCCAGTCTTGTTGCAGATCCTCAGTGGCGCCCGCCTTGCGAAGGACCTTCTCCCCGCAGGCAGCGTCTATACATTGCCTCCCAACCAGGTCGTTGAACTCAGTATTCCGGGAGGTTCTGTAGGTTCACCGGTTAGTATTTTCCCTCTCGGATCGTTCTTGATTACAGAGGCTTACTTCGAGATCAACAGCATCCGTTCCATCTGCACGGTGTAAGCTTTCAGCTCCAGTCATTGTAGTCACAAAGTTGACCTTTTCAATGTAGCACACCTTTGATGTCGTTCGAAGCGCCGGCAGTACCGTTTACAATTACGACAATCCTGTTTGTGCTCACTCACTCTACACAATCATTCTCGAAACTGACCATCTTTCATATCCAGGTTCGCCGCGATGTTGTTTCTGTTGGCGCTGCCGGCGACAATGTCACGATCCGTTTCACCACCGACAATCCCGGTCCCTGGTTCCTTCACTGGTACGCTTCTTAGTTGATGTTCCCTCGCCCATGTGTGTCTGACGACCAGTAGCCATATTGACTGGCATCTCGAAATCGGCCTCGCAATTGTCTTTGCTGAAGATGTAGGCTCTATTGCTGAACAGCATGTTCCCAGTGAGCCTTTTAATCTGCCTCTGGAGGTGCATTGGGTGGTAAGCTTACGATTTTGCACTAGCCGCCTGGGAAGACCTCTGCCCGATCTACAATCAGACTCAGAGGACTATTGGGTAAAAGTCTGATTTGTATAGGTGGTAATCGTCAACTAGAATATCATTCTACGAATTCATGACCGTGAGAATATCGGCTTCATTCCCGTTCCCTCACATGTATCTCTTATACTTTCCGACAAGTGCTCGAGTATACGCGTGCCTCGAATCTCATACAGGTGCTTCTGGTGATTGTCTGCCTCCTAACGACTCGTTGGCACTCTTATTGTAGGGATACGTCTGTAACTGGGTATGTTTCCCGTCCTCGAGCGCTCGCACTGGTCTGGCCAAGCATTACGGAGATTTAGCGGAGGCGGTGGCTCCGCTCGGCGATAGAGTCTCGTAGCAGTACCTGACGCCCATTCTTTTCACCTGACTTGACCGCCGATATCGCTCACACGTCGTCGCCACCGCCCTTCCCGCTTTCACGTCGTTCACGAGACATGGAGGATTGTGAATTGGAGGTACTTACTCTTGCCACCTCCAGTTGACTATCCGCCAGTCCCAGCAGCTTCTGGTACCGTTACTCCCGCTGATGCATATCCACTCTGCTATCTGCCGTCGTTCTTCCCTAGCGTGCCATCATGCTTGGAAGATCTCAGTACCATCGCTGCCTCACCTGCCCCGCCTCATCCTTCATCCAATTACCAACCCTTCTCCCCGCGACTTCGGCCTGACAAGCTCTTTGGCATCGTAGGGCCATTCGATATCTTTTGTTTGCGTTGACCCATGGATTTCCCACTCGGCCTACTTCCTTCGAACCCGGTACTTCACTTCCTTTGGTGGGTAATGAACGCCCTACAGTGTGCTCTAGGATTATGAACGTTGGGATTCCTCTCATTAACAGTCCCAGCAACGCGAGGTATTTGAGACGGCGCTTTTACTAATTATCGAGCCCATCCTCATAAGTACTGTGTTCCTTTCCTAGTAATGACATGATCTTCGTATTCAATCGTTCCTGCTAAAGATCATGGCAATATTCAACTTTGCTGTACATCGAACGTCCCACAAGGGGAAAAGTACAACGGCCTCCACCTCACCCTTGCACTGTGTTTTCTCCGTCCGTTCTCTACGTGTCTTTCACTGCCATGAATCTTCAGGATGAACGTCAAGTTAAGCCTGGAGATTCAGGTCTTTCGCTTCGTAATGGCACGTTTTCCGGGACTTGGATGGTTTGGTCATGTCGCCTCAAGCTCCGGTATATAGTCATTCTGAATCTTTCCGGTTTTATCTTCAGTCTGAACCTTCGTGTTGTGTCTTGTGATCATGGTCGTTCGATGGAATAACCAATGTATTCAAGCGGCAACCACCGGAATGCGGCATGCCATGGGTGGCCACTGGTTCATCGCCGTCCCGAAATATCGTGGAAGTATGTGGAACAACGCACATCTCCATTGCCACAACTTTCAAGGTATGTTGGACTATCCATCCAAATGACAGTCACTTTAATCGATCTATATCTTCAGTTCACTAAAGTCCTATCTTGAAAGCGTGTCTCAGAACTTTGGTATTTTAATTTGGGTCTAATTGTATGCTAGGGGGACGGTATAAAACGAAGTATAAAGGCGTAATCAGTGAGTGTCAAATATCAAACGACACCCCTCAATGTACTTGCTCATGTAGTTCACAGAAAAGGTGACCACGTCTGCAAACCTTGCCCGAAGCACGGTTGCCAGCCAACCTTGAACCCCTTTCTGGTCAAGAATAGACCTGGTTCTCTATACCGCCAGACCTGAATAGCGATCATAACTTCTCCTTCTCCTTCCTTTCAGGTATTTTGGGGCAGACATGTAGTATATATAATCGGTGCAACCATGAACGAGACCGAAAGGGAATTCAAAGTGATTTCGATCTCACCCTCCATCTCCAAACATATTGTAAAAAAAGGCCCTTTTCGTTTGATGTATAGCATGAGAGATTGGCAGCATAGCAGCGACTAGGCAGGAAAGCCTTGTCAGCATCCTCTCAACCTGGAAGTCAATATTCACCCGGACCATCAGCAAAGCCCTCAAGGACTACATGAGGCTTACCAAACCCCTCACCTAACAGTAATCCTCTACCCTCACTCAGCTCTGCACTGCCCACACACCCCTGGACCAACACCTATTCCGGAGTTGCTGCTCTGAGACCCTGTGCCCCTACTATGGGCGAGAACGCTTCCTGCACTTCACCGAACCACTCGGACGCTCAGCAGCTGAGTCTCTTTCTGCCGTTCCTGACTCACCCACAGCCTACATAGATCTTAGCATCGACCGTAACATCTCCTGACATGCAGAGTCAAAGAGGAACGGATAAATAGCGAGGAGCGGACATAGCATGTGTTCATTCATTCATAGCATATCAATCATATCGAATCCTAAGAAATGAAATAGAGAATGCATTGCGGTGGGCGTAGGTAGGTATGTACCAGATAAACCAGGCAAATATAATCTGCCAGCAAGTCAATTTGTTGCCGCGAGAGTTGACGGAGACTTCTTGGGTGATTCTTTTGTCGTAGAAGATGCATCTGTGGTTTGGTTAGACAGGGTGCAAATGAACAATCAATAGCTGAACGCACTATCGCCTCTCCTCACCTTCATCGCGCAATTTTTAAGCGCCCGTAGCAGGGTCTGTAAACGGCCATCAGCACTTCGTCTCGCCGACCGCATACGGAACTCTTAGCGATGTTCTTGGAGTAGGAACGTGTCGGGTGAGACCAGCGACATAATAGGGGATGGCTACCGTAGATAGTCTTTATGAGGTCCAGTTGCAGGCTCAGCCTGTCGTTCGCGAGATGCTTCAAAAGTGGAGGGCTGGGTACCGCATTGGGATTTGATCTCGTCGCGTCCACGATCACCATAATAGATGTTGACAGGAGTGCACCCTCGTGTGGGCAGGGTATCAAGCCGTCGGTGCAGCGTGCAGAGTGCAGAGATACAAATTCAGATAATGTCAGTGTCGGCAAGTCGAGGTGACGATGGAGAGAAAGCCGGTTTGAAAATTCCACCTCTCACTGGCAGTTGGCATAAGTGAGAAGCGCATTGGGTGGCAGCCTCGATGGAAGCGACCTCAGCCATCTTCTAGACGAGACAATTGGAGGGGCAGGCGTTGGACCCAAACGTTTGCTGTTTCTGTTACTTGAGGCGGCAGCTTTGAGGGAGTGGAGGTGGCGGTGGAGATGCAGAGGGGTGACGAGGCGCCAGACTTTGGAGCTGCACAAACACGAGATGCGTAAAGAAAGGCCGTGAATGGACTGAGGCACTCATGCCTTGTCTACGTCCATCCTCCCTCGCGTCCTGGTAACACACGTCCTCCGACCATCCTCCTTGCCCAAGAATTAAGATGACGAAGGCCTTGATCTTTGTCGTGCAGTGTCATCGGAGGACATGGTCCAGCCGGAAAAATCATTCCCTTCTTGCTTCACGGTGACCAAAGTGGGGACCTCGAGGTCGGGCGAACGATGTAGCTGCGGATGGTTTCCCACGTGGAAGGTACGGTGGCGGACACGGTAGTGCAAGCGGAATCGGTGAGTAGAAGGCTGACGCGGGAAGGGAGAGGATGCACTGCTTTATGGAGAAGCCTTGCGCATTGTTGTGCGCGTGATGAGGCCTAGACCTCGCTGGTGGAGATTGTATCAGATGCAGCGGAAATGGAGAAGCAGGGTAAAAACGCACTATTAGCTCTCCTCATCAATTTTGGAGGATCTCGGAGCAGCAGTGGGTATGTAATCACATGAGCATGCGTATGGATAGGAGGGAAGACACTAGAGGGATGTCGGAAGCGTTGTCGAACGGTGGGAATGGTAACTGACCTGGAGTGCGTCAAAGCGTCAAAGCGCTAATAAGGTGTGGCAGAGCCGAAGTTCATTGGCGATCACGCCGGCTACCACCGCCAATGTCAAGCATCATGTCTATCCTGCGTTGGAGTTGGCGTTGGGAGTGGCCTTCCAGCGGGAAGGACCGAGGCACTTGTGAGCCAGAATATGAGTCGACCGACTAAAGCTGCGTAAGGCGAGGAAGGACGTGTAGGTCAATGTGGTTCTCGTGGTTCGAGATAAGATACGATCAATCATCGACCACCCAGTGTACACATTCTCCTTCCGACATCGACATAACATTAAACATCCTAGGTCGCTGCTCCCAAGTCTGACAATACTTTCTTGGAACATGAACCTGACAAACTGGCTTGCTCTCTCACTTGCTTACCGTCATTCCACCACTCGAAGAGTTCTCTTGTGACATTTGCTTCAGCATTATCAATGCCATGGTCAGTCATAAGGCCGCATCACTGGACCTACAAGGTGCTGCATCGGTTATGGAACCTCTCCCTACTCCTTCCTGTAAAACAATATAGGTGATACTCCATTTTCCTTGCCTTGTCAATCACTCTTGTGAAGGTATCGAAAGTTCAGCTGTTTGAGCCCTTTGGCACATGTGGGTGGGTCTATTCCTGATTCTATCTATTGCTAACTCATCCTGCGCTTTTGCTCATAGATCTGGGCCCTCGTCTATCGCGTTCGAGAACGAACGCGATTGAGTCGATATCGCCGATTTAAGATACGGACCTCGGTGGTTCGCTTAGTGGGCACCTATATCTGGCACGGACAGTCCTCAGTCCTTTGTACCTCCATCCACGCCCGACTGAACCTTCTCCGTGTCACCTTTGGCCTTGTGTATCTCTCTATGAGTCGTTATCTCTCTGATTTGATTCGCTCCGCACCCATTCATCTGACTACTTCATGTCTAACTTTCGCTTCTCATGTCACTCTTGAGAGTCATGGGTACGCCTCTCTTTTCTCACGATGAGAATGAGGCCTAACACAATTCAGTCCGGATATACAGACCAATTAACTGCCACTCTACACCCGGATCCATGCACCAGGCACACCTATTCATCGATACCCGTACTTGTATCTGTTCCACAGCCCTTTGATGCAGCTAACACACCCTTGAATTGCTCTCTTCAGCAAATCAAAAGCTTCAGACGTTACTTTCATTGAAGATAGACCCTGGGTACCAAGAATGCCACATGTGTTATCGCTCATCCCGAATGGCTGTGAATGTTTCCATTATTTTCATCGTGATTCTGATCTCGTCTGACTTAGTCTTACGCCATACCATGCTGACCATCTTTTGATCGTGACCTCACACAGTACTATCACAGCTTGTACAATCAAATAAAGATCCGTGTTTGCTGCGAGTAGGATGGGTGGGATGGTGGCAGTTGCTGCTTGCTGTAGCTCTCAGAAGGTCCTATCAATCGAAAGGAGATAGAGATATAATATGAGTAACAGATCCAGCGCTCGAGGAGAGGTCACCAGATTACTGATGGAACTCACATGGCACCACTCGCAAGTTGGCAAGGATCCCATGTTTAGATGGAGGCAATCTGGATGTACGAAACACTAGTTTCTTATTTGGTAAGGTACTATTGCTCAAGGTCGATTCGGTTATGACTTTGCATTCCCAAAATTATCCATCTGTAGAAAGGGTCAGGAAGAGTGCCTAATACTTCAATTGTGTACCCACCGTCGATTCATTTGTTTACCGATTCCAAGTAATGCTGAAGAGGTTCGATATATCATGACCGATGAGCGGCAGTCAGCAAATCGATGTTTGTGTGTCACAAGTTCTCCGTCTGCTGCATTCAGCCCAGCCTGTCATCTGATCTTCTATTCCCTTGCTTGGATCATAAATTAATATGCCCTGTCCATACAGAACAAAGCATGGGAGGTCAGTTCTTGAAGAAGATGAGCCATGAAGAATGCATCATCTCAGCTCGTGGATTCTTCCTCCGTCATCATATGTCCTTCCCTCTGTAGTTCACTTTCGGATTGTTGGAAATTGGAATATAAGGTGAGTCAACTTGGATCAACGCGGATATGGGCGATTTGGACTCATCTTCTCACGCACTGTTTTCATCATACCTCTTTACACCATCAAGGAGGCGATAGCACTTAGAGAAGAATGAAGAAGCCGTACGACTGTGAAACGACCTATTGAAGTATGCTGTGAACCTATTTATGAACACGCCTTCCTCTGATATAAATTGTGAGGTCGTCATTTAAGACTTGACAATTTCGAGCCATGACTCCAGACGAGCGCAACCTAATTCAAGCTGTTGGTGTTCATATGTCTGAGGAATACCTCACACAATGCCCGCTGTTCCTGGGATATGGTACCGGACTCTTTACATCAATAGGCATGAGTATCTCCATTGATTGATGTTTGTCTTTTTGCAAGGAATCTTTTCTCCATTGTCCGTTATGGTTATCCAGTCCCTCTTCAAGTTGGTTCATCAAAGTCCTAATATGCACTCCAATCTTATCTCTATCGCCTCAGCAAACAGGGAAAATCACCCCTCTGCTGGGCAATGATTGGAGTGACCTCCATCAGTTTCCTTTCTATCACTGCCTATGTGATAATACAAGTGTGGATTGAAGTTCTACAATTTGAGAACCTTGGTAATACGGGAGCAGCCGACCATTACAATGAGAACCTCCCTGCATTTAAGCCTGCGGAGTTGTGGCTGAAATTTCTTCCAGTGAGCAGCTTCCTCATTGGCTCATATATTCGGTCATTGTACCTGATCAGCCGATATTTAACGATGGTGTCATTATCTGGCGAGCCTGGGCCATTTCGGGGACTGGGAGACTGCCGTTGTACGCGTCTATTGTATTGTGGATCTGCTCTCTTGGTATTCAAAGTCATTTTCTGTCTAACATACTGGACTGAGCTTTCCAAAGCTGTTACAATTTCCAGGCTTGTTTATGATTCTGTTCACGCCTGGGTGATTGTGCAACCCTTAATAACCAACAGGATCAACAGTGGTCTTCAGTTCACCGCCTATGTTCTGTCGCTCGCAACAAACATGGCTGCAACGGGCCTGATTGTATATATTCTCTGGTACAAATCAGTATATGACAGAAGAATACATCTAACTCCACACCTCCTAGGGACAATATGAGATTCTTGAGGCAGATGGGCAGGCATCGACAACACTTTCACTCATGGCGCATGCTACTCCTACTGGTGGAGTCAGGAGCAGTGTATGCCGTAATCCAGGTGTGTTATCCTACTACGCCTACATCCCGTTTCCAAATATCCAGAATTTACTTCTTTACTAGACAGTATTTATTGTACTTTCTGCTGTCAGTAGCTTGAATGTGCCGTATTTGATTGCCTTCCAGACATTTACAAGTGCTTGTCTTGCAATCACCGTGAGTAGGCTATAAATTACCAGAAACATTTGAATATATGCTAACGTTGACAATCGTCAGCTGGCCTATCCAATGCTAACAATTGCCATTATCACTGGGCCATTTTCCGTGGCCCGAGTCCAGGAATCCGTTGTTGAAATTCAAACCCTATCTGAGGCATCTCAAAGTGTGTAACATGTTAGCACGAATGGTCGGTGCGGCCATATGAATAGCCAGGCGAGGCTTTTGGCTACGTGGTAGGCCGCACGAGGCTTTGGCTGGTTCCATCCCCGGTACTTTTTGCCTAGTTGTAGTTTTGTATCTACCGCTGTTACGGACATAAGATATTCCATGCGTACATAAGGGTCATTGAAAGATCAAATCTATACTCAAGGGCTCAAATCAAATCAACGCAGAGGGCAGGGCATGTCTTCACAGCATAGCATAACATATCCTAAGGGTACACGTCGATTGAGAGTGAGAAGAAAAACGGATGTATTATGTGTACCGTATACGACGCGAGGGATGCAGCGACCTCTCCCAGCTGTCATGAATGCCTCGCCACATGCATTTAACATCCGACCCAACTCTCACCAAGCATCACCGAAATTCGACTTACTCACTCCGTCACTTACTCATACTCTCATTTATTTCCTGACATATCATGCTTTTCTTAGTTACTCATCTCAGACATCCTCTAGTATATAAGCATGCCATTTCTTGTCAATGTAATTTGTACAATCAACTCAGTGTATTCAATCAAACCTTTGCTCAATCTTAGTCTCAAACCCTCATCCTCAGTATTCTCAAAATCAGTTCCTTACACCAGCATGAAGCAAATGCCACATTATGTCATCAGGAAAACCTTACATTGGTAAATGAGCACAGTTTTGTTCAGAATGACCCATTGTGTATCAAGTGACAAAATTTCAGTTACCTTTGTTTACATTTGCTCAGTTATGCTCATACAAAATATATCTGTATTATTTGACCATTTTTGAGCATCTAAACTGTCAAAATGAACTAAGATTGAGTCAAATACATGGAATTAGCAGACCATGCAATACAGGTGTCTATCTGTAAAGACATTAACAAAGAAAGTTGAACAAAGATCAAAAATAGTGCTACTAGTCCATTTCTGAGGAGCAGATGGTCCAAACTTAGGATACAAGTCAACAGTGCATTGTATATTAGCCAAAGGAATAATGCTACAGATCCTGTTGCCTTCAGGGTCCTTCATTCGTGAGATTTTGTGAAGTCTGTGATGTCATTCTGGTTCACAAAACTCTGAGAACTACTCGATATAAACAAGGTGCATCAGCACCTAAGCAGCATTGTTTCCAAAGAGGATCTCCTGTGCTTGTTCAGGTATAGAAAACACCATGTGTACATGGCCCACATGAAATCCTACTCAAAAGTCAGTACTTATGTGACATTACAAGAAGTATTACAATGCACCCAACAATTCCAGTCATATCCCCTGTCCTATCATTCACAAGTGCAGTGTCAAACCTTCCAGGCATAGTATGGCCACAAGAATCTTGCTTTGCAGGCCATGAGTGTATGGAATCAACTGTTGACATGACTCCTGTAAAAGGATCAGTGGGACAATACTTGATGTGATGCCAGACTGGGACCTTTGTAAATGGAATGTGGATTGTCCATAAACATCATTCAACCTGCCTAAGTGTTAGGCCAGGTTTGTTAATCAAGGTTACATAACATGCTAAGGCTGTGCAAAAGAATGGAGCTCCATATTGCATCGTGAGGTCCTGAAATGTGACTGAGCAGAATGAAGGGTGCCTTGCTATATGTAAAATTCAGTCCAACTTAAGTCCTGGTGGTGTTCATTCTGTGGGTTGAGTCAGAGAGCCTTGCTGCCACCATTCAATTTATTGTGCATGCTGTACTATTTTCTCCCATATTGTCATTTGACTAAATTCATCTTTTTTGTTGGTAGCAGTATATGCTTCTTTTTCTGGATCAATATGAAGTTGCCCAGTATGCTGAGTATTGACGTTATTAGTCATCACATAAAGCTTTATCACATATAAGTAATGGCAAGCTCAATGAAGCTTTGGTATATTAAAAGTCTCCCAGATGCTGAGATCAAGGAAAATTTGTTTATTCTGGTAAAAGTCATTGAGAGCAGTGTCAAGAAGGCAGAGGGAATTGTCAGTATGAATAGGATACTGGGCAAGATACAAGAAGTCATGCTGGTGATAAGACAGAAGGCAATGGTGCATTAATAATGAGTCCAAGCAGAATTTGGCACATATAGTCATGTTCTTGACCACTGACATGTGAGAGCATTGAAATACCCTTCATGAAGAGATGGATATTGTGATTTGGAGGCATCTGACAACACTGAGCATCAATTTATATTGCTTCAAAAGCAGAAAGAACTCAATGGATAAGATGTTTTGGGATGCCTTGCTGATAAATGTGGATATAAGGGATAGTCTTCCAGAATGGATCAACAATGGGTCAGATGCCAGTACCTTTACAGGCTTGAAGGAAACCTGTGGGATCAGTGTTGAAGGAATCAATGATATCAAGGACCTGCAAAAGGTCACAAAAGTCTTGGACTTAGTCATGCTTGCCCAGCTCATTCCTTTTTGTTGGACAGGAGGGGCACTCCCCATAGAAAACACCCATGGTGAGGAGTTGCTTGGGGTAGTCAGTTATAATACATGCCAGAATGGGATAGAAGAAGCATGTAACTCATGACCAGTTTGTATGAACAGACCTTTTGCTCCTGCATCTCCAAGGGGTGCAAGTATTTTACCTAGACAGGCATGATATTGATTAGCTAGTTTGCAACAACAAGCAGCTGTATTGGTCTCATTCTCCAAGCATATTGTTGGAAGATATCCAAGAAGGACATAGGTGTGATTTGAAGGTTTGCAGCATATTTCCTTAGAGATATTTCCAATTGACAGATATACAGGATAAGCTGATTTATTTTGAAACAACATAAGTTGTGTCTTGCCAGTAGAGATGATGATGGGTATGATAGTAGCTCCAGGCTTATCTTTTTCAAGTGCCTCCTGATTTGCCATGAGCATTGTGATTGACAATGTAAAACAAGTGTTCACAACTCACCTGTGTTGACTACCACTTTCTGCTGTGCATATCATAGTAGAGCCTGTGTGTCCTCTCCTCATTTGAATAATGCTTCTCAGGAGCAAAAACAAGATATGGCACAAAGTCTGGGTCATCTAAAAGTGAATAAATACATGCCATCACATCACAAAAGAACACATCACAAACCTCATCTCCAATCATTATCTCCTGCTGCTCACACTGAGGCTGTCTAGGAAGGCTTTTATCAATAATTCTGTTCAGCTCTCATGTAGTAATAAATGAGAGACCAAGCTTTTCTGCTACCTGGTACAATGTAGGCAACCAATGTAACTAATACTGTGGGCTGTGAACTTACACTGTTGATGCTCAGTAGCTCTGTAAAGGTAGAGCTAGGTTCTTGCTGTTTCACCTACTTTGCAATATCCCATTCCAATTTTGATCCAAAAGGAGCATAAGAATTTTTGACATTATTGAGATTAGCTCTATATTTTGTGTTTGATGCATCTCCTTGTGAGTAAGCTGTACCTGCTTCCTTAGATGGGAACCTGACAATAAATGGCATTTTGGATAGTGTTTCATCAGCACCTCCATGTAGATGCAAAGCAGGGCCCATATCATTCTCATCAAAAATCATATCTGAGGGTTGGATAGTAGTGTGTGGGGGTTCCAGACCTATCTCCTCTGCTGTGCCATATTCAGCATCATTTTCATCATTGCTATTATCTTTGTTAACATGTGGATCAACCTTCTTGATCTTGCTTTCATGACTTTTGATGTCTATGGTGGCCATGACACATGTATCAGTCATGTACCCCTTGAAAAATACTGTCAATCTCACCATATTCCAGGTAATTTTCAAACAGATTGCCCTCTGGATTGACCATTATTGTCTCCTCTTTATCACATATCACTTCAATGATCAGCAGGGGTAGAATAGGAGGTAGGGTTGGCTCAGACAATAGCTGTGTCCTGCAAGGGGATTTGGACTTCTTCAAACATGATTGAGGAAGCTGCTTCACTTGATTGACTTGCTGCTGCTTGGGCAAGTGAGGTGCATATTATGGGAGGGAAGATTGTAGTATTTGTGTTGCCTCAGGTGAGTCAAGAGTTTAACTTCTTGGGGCCTTCACTAATTCTTCTTAGCTGAATAATGGATTACTCCCCTTGCAACACATATGAGTGCCACTCTTGTCTCTTGGCTAATGCATCTGTTGTAACAGGATATATAAACCAAACCTCCCTCTGTTGTAAGTCATTAACTCATCTCCCATTATTTTGAGCTTGCTCATACTTCTCAATCTCTCTCAATATGCCCAAAGCATCCATTTTGACTCATTCTGCAGTTTCCAAACATGCCAAAGACCCCAGCACCCAAAGCAAGGACTTCTATTGCTTGACCAGTTTGCTCTGCAAAGCAAGCTGCCCTCAATAATGCTGGCATATTGTATAATGGTTTCAACATGTGTATTAACTATAAGAATTGTTATTTAGTCAGTGCTGCATCTACTGGGGTTGCAAGCATGCAAGCTCCCTGACTCTGCTTCAAGCAGATGCCCCCAAGAAAGTGAAGGATCAGAAGGCATGGATTGTGGCTGAAGCTTGTGTTGCAGCTACAAGTGGCTGAGGTGTGTCACACATTTCTGTTTCTGTTACTATTTGATCTTTAATATCCTCAACAGCTACCTACAAAGCCCCTGCTATTATCAGCTCTGGCTCTGACAGTGAATCCAAAGATGACATCAACTCAAAGCCTTCTACTGCCAGAGCTGTTTCTGATGCCAAAATTGACAGTGATAAAGACAATGAGGACAATAGTAGTGAGGGGGAGCTGGAGGCTAATGAAGATTACAATGACTTAGAGGACCTTGATGCTGAGGCTATTGGACAGGCATTGGCTTCTGAGGTACATGATTCTGGATTTTTTTTTTCTGTTACTCATAGTGTCAAATAGTACCCTTGCCTTGCTGGAAAGCCTCAATACAAAGACAGTAATGATGAGCACCCTACTGAGGTTTTAGTTTTAAAGTATGCCTTGGAATGTAAAGCTGAGGCGTGCATTGATATTTTGTCTCTACATTTATTTACTTGCTAATACAATTGTGTTCCAGGTTACTGAATGGGTCAAAGACAATGAAAGCAATACCAGTCATGGGCCTGCTGACACAAGTGGTGCTACTGCTGCAAATTCTGATATTGACACCATCAATATGAATTGGCCATTGGAGGCCCACTACATTCTGCCTCAGTCAGGCTCTCAGATCATCTCTCTCACAGCACAGCCTCACCATATGCATGCTCTTGTCAGGGCAGCAATCTGTCAATGTTCTGGTGATGCTCTCTTCATTGATGTGTATCCATTTCCCACTATGATCAATGCATATTTTTGTGGCATGTTCATTGACATTGCTAACAAGATGGATCTTGAAGCTTTTAGCCTTTGTTTGCAGAATGACAATATTCTTCTTGATCATTTCTCACATGTGGTGAGCAGTTCTTGCTATTACCTTCAAAATATAAATTAATGTTGAGCTCTAGCTCTCCTTGTATATCCAATTTACACTGTGGCATCAAGAAAATGACTTCTCCAAAGGTCAAATCTAGCTTCAATATCAATGGGACTGTTTCTGAGCATTATGAAAAGGTCAAGACTTTGATCACCAGCAGTGATTACATTTACCCCCATAATCATGTACATTGTTGGTCATGAGGCTTCTTTAGCCCATACTAACACTTCTCTAGGTTGGCTTGATCTTTTGCACAAGCCTTACCACCACCCAATGATTATTTCTGCCATCCATGAAAATTTTTTCTTGGCCATGCATGGATTTCTGGTCAGCAAGTATACTGATTGTTTTACCTCTAGCATTGAAGATGCCCCAGAACTTGAGCTCCCTCTATCCATGGTTGCTATAGTTGCAACAGCAGTATGGTCATAAACATTTTCCTGTCTTGACTGATATTTGAAACTTTCATTTCAGACTTATGCAGCTATAGACAACTAAAACAGCAGGTTCCTCAAGAAATCCAAATTCAATGCTGACACATACAAGGACATTTACCATGGTCACAAACTTTTTCTCACCAATATCCACACTAAGAAGCCTCATGTATACCATTGCTTGATAGTGGACCATTACTCAGAAGTCTGGTATGAGTCTTTTCTCTGACCAAAAGTGGATATACTGATTGAATTACATTCCAGCAACTCTCAGGGTGCTCACTCAATACAGACAGTTGCATCCAATGTGATGGCACTTTTTGACCTTGCTGCTATGGAGGAGTGAAGAATTGGCAGCAGCACCAGTGCATTCAAAGCTTTCTGGCCACATATACCCATGAATTCTCTTTGATCCAATTTTGAATACACTCTTTTTGACCCTGTTTGATAAGATTCCTTTAAAAAACATGTTTTCTTCCATTTACAACCATGTATACCCTCTTATATCTGCTCCCTGTTGTCTAAGATCCTATTATTCACACCTATATACCTCCAGCACATGTTCAGTGGTCTTATTACTGCTCAATAAATTGTTCTGTGTATATTATCCTGATAAGATCTTCTCAAAATGGTAGTGAATTATGCTCAGTGACTCTTAAATGGTTAAACAATTCACATAATTTTTGTCCATTGATCACATTTTCATTGACAACTTTTCATCTTACTCTTTGAACAAGCTCAACACAACTGTCTCAATTATGCTTTAAAAGCAAATTTTACATCTTTATTGGCACTATTTCCATCAATTTTGTACTATGATGCAAATTTTGGATTGTAGGATTTTCTTGATGGTAGCAGTCTTGTGTGTGGCCTTGATGGCTCAATCTTGGTCTTCTTCTCTGCAGTGTGCTTGGAGAGGAGGGCCTTGAATTTGGCGTTTTTCTCCTTTGGGTGCTAGATGCAGTGGTGCCTGAGGGAGTGGAGGTTGGTGCAGCACTGGTGATGCAGAGGGGTGGTGAGATGCTGAATTTGGGGCTACATGGAGACAGGATCTGTCAAAACAGAGAATAAATGATGCTGGTCTACTCATGCCTCAATGTAAGGCTTTGCATCCTCCTTCATGCTCTGAACCTCCCTCCTGATAACATACTTCCTCACATCATCCTTCTTGCCCAAGTTGAAGAAGCTCCTGATCTTTGTTGCTCTCTTAGGGAGGACACTATCAGTCAACTCATGAATAAGGGCATACAGAAAAAAACATGCCAGGTGCTGGGGTATGCCATGGAAAGTTAGTCCATGCCACACCTCAAGGCATGCCCCATGGGGATGTGAAGCACTGCCATATGGACATATCTAGGGCATGCTTAGGGCATGCTTGGAATGTGCTTGTGTAGGAATCAGATAGAAATGTATTCAGTGTGGTATTACCTTGTCTAGGTTTATAATAAGTTTTTGTTAGCTCATTAAGTCTATATAAAGAATGTCTAACATACTCCAGCAAAGAGAGTATCATCTATTGACAAACCACAGTACTGTGCCTTCTCTGAAATGGTCTGAAAGAGAGCAAGGAAGTGCAACTTGCAGTGGTCTGAACTTGCACCATTAGTGAAAGACATGACTCCAGGGACCCAGCATAGGAGAGCAGGTGAGTATACTGAAGTCACCATTAGCAGGTGGTTTTGCATGGCACACCAGCTATATGCAGCATTGCTGACCAGACTATTGATAGGAACATCAAGCTTCTCTTCCTTTAAGAGCTAAAAATGCATAAACTTTGTTTGGAGTGTTGGAATATGAAAGCTGACTGTGCCAAGATGGTGCTCCACAGAATGATTGGTAAATGACCTCACATGCTAAATGTATTTGATCTGTGCAGCTTTCCACAGTTTCACAGCTATCTTGTTGTACTTATATTGCTTGTTTTCTGCATATGTTCCCCATTTATTTACAAAGATACTTGAATTGCCTCTATCCTGAGACTAAACCTTTCACATGGAGTGATATAACAGTGCTTTTCTCCAGTCTTGCAAGTATGATAAACTCAGGATGAGGTGTTTCAAACTCTACAAAATCTTCAATGAATGAATCACCTACTATGTTAGAGCCATGCTTGGTGGTGCAGTACTCAGCTACAACACAATCAGCATTGAAAAAGACATTGGAGACATCTGTTGCTGATCCTGCAGGACTGTGAATGCCTCATACTAGCTGATGCTGGTAATTTGATGCATTATTGTCGGTAATAAAAGCTTCACTGATTTTATATGTGTACTTAATGCATTAATATTTCTTCTATAATGCATTATTACCTCCAGATTTCCTCCTACCCACCAAATGCATTACATTGGCCATGATGTATTATTTCAGCTATCAGAACTTTACTTAAACAATCATGCATTAGTGGTTAGCCATATGCTTAATGCATTACATTGGCAATAATGCATTAGTTTGGTCATGAGAACTTTACTAAGTACTTATACAATAATAATTAATGCAGGTTTTGGAGAAACATGAGTAGTGTGCCATATTAATTAGGGAGCAGCATGGCTGGTGTGATTATCTGAAGGAATTGATGCTTGAATATATCCAACAATATGGCCTGAAAGTATCAGAATCAACAATTATAATGCAAGTGAGATTGACAGACCACTTCATAAAGCAGTGGTCTACAGCTATTGCAGGGGCTTGTGAGGTAATAAGTTAAATCCTGGCAGGAAGAGGTGTCAATTTGGAGTTGCAGTTCTTCATGCTGAACCATTTGAGGAGGCATTCTAGGTATGCTTACTGTGAGAGAGATGTGTTGCCTGTGGCTGTGTCTCAAGTAAATTGTATGCCAAGGATATATGCTAGCTCCATAGGTTTCATTGAAATCTTCCCCCTTTATCTGTGTGAAACCTTTTGCAACTAGTCTGGCCTTTTTCTTGGTGACCTTCCCATTGGCATCATATTTGTTCATGAAAACCTACATGCAGTTGATGATCTTCTTGTCTTCAGGAACTTTGGCCTCAGTTACTACCTTCCAGACCTTCTTCCTTTCCATGACTTTTAGTTTGGCTTCCATTGTGGGTTCCCAAAGGTCTGGCCTTTTCATTGCTTCCTAATAACTTCTTGAAACATAGTCTTCACTTGGTCCCATGCTCATGAGGAAAACATGTGGGTGTGGAAGTCTGGTTGGTGGTCCTTCTCCTTGTGCCCATTTCTCCCCCTCCTCATGTGCATGTGCCTCATCTGCTAATGTCTCCCTTGCTTATACAAAGGCTGATGAGGGTCTGGTATGTCTGGTAGAATGTCAAAGTTGTGGAGGTTCCTCTAGCATGGCATTTTTAGGGTCAGTGTTATGTCTTACAGCATCAGTGATCTGGAGTGTGATATGTTCCCTTGGATATATTATCTCCAGCTTGACTGGGTTGTCTCCCCCTGCCTCCTCCATTACTCATCCTCATTGTTCAAGGGGATGGTTATATGACCTGTTTCCTCCTCAAAAATGATGTCTCTGCTGATGACCACAGTGTTGGAGCCCAGCTTGAGGAGGCAGTATCCATGTGAAGCATAAGCTAACCATGATGTACTTGACAGATCTAGGGTCCAGCTTTGATCTGATTGCTTCTTCTGGGATCTTTGCATATGCCACACATGTAAATGGACATAAGGGGTCTATGTTCTGTCTCTTCCCCATCCACTTCTCCTCAGGCACAGTATTGGGGCATCCTGCAGGGGGTATTCTGTTTCATGTGTAAATGACTGTCATTGCTGCTTCTACCCAGAGGCTCTTTGGAAGTCTGCTGTCTGCCAGAAGCCAATGCACTCCTTCTGTGACAATCCTGATTGTGTGTTCCACCACTTAATTCTGTGCATGTACATAAGGTATTACATGATCCAAGACAATCCCCTTAGCTCTGATATACTCTCCCCAGTGCTCATTGCACCATTCTCTGCCATTATCAACTTGGATTAACTTGAGCTTATTTCTAGTCTGTTTCTTGGCCTCAGTAACATCTTTGAGTTTGGTGCATCAGCGGCTTCAGCATGTCCATTGTATGGTTGGGATGTGTGTTTTCCATATATGCAATCCTCATATTCACCCGGTTCCCCTGCTGACTTTGCAAAGATCCTTCCATCTACCAGGTTTCTTTTCTCCATGTTCCTGATGGACATTACACCAGCATGACCTAGACAGCTGTGCCATACCTCTATTGTTGCAGGGACATTCAGTGAGTTAGCCACCATCACCTTCAGCTTCTCTGGGTTTGTGTGTGGTGATATTGCGCTGTTGTTCTCAAATGGGAGGATGTACATGTTATCACACTTCTCACCCATCAAAAACACCTGATCCTTTGTGTCAATAAATGAGACCTTTCCCCTTTGAATGTCATGGCAAATCCCAGGGAATCAAACTTTCCAATGGAGATTAGGTTTGCTGCTAGTCTAGGTGTATGTAAGGCTGAGCCAAATCCCAGGTGCAAGGTTTGTCCATCAATCACTGTGGTTTCCTCACTGTCCCCTGTCCTAGGATGTGAACACTCCTCCCTTGTTTGCAGCATTTTCCTGGTGTGGGGAGGGGTACTCTGAGTATGTCTCAAAATCTCCTTGGTCTATGAAGAAATGATCACTTGTGCCAGATTCTGCATATGTGAGAGTCTTGGCTCCAACACCTTGCAGTGTGTAGGCCATCTGGGATATCTCCACACATTCAACAGGTAGTTCTGGATGACTTGCATGCGGTCATTGTATATGGAGCTGGGGAGTATTGTGTTGCAATTGCCAGGGCATATGTTACTTGTAGCGCATTTTGGGTACTGGCAAGGTTTACCATAGCAGCAGTTTTGCCCAGGGTGATGTTTGTGTTATTTTCGGAGTTTGTGGTGTTTGGTACGTAGAATCTGCGATGTTCAAAGTTAGGGGAAATTGACCTTCCTTTCCTCCACCTGGCCAGTAGCAGTTCTCAATTGTATGGCCGGTTCTTCCACAATTCAAGTTGCTGCATGTCCCTCTGGGGTTTAAGTAATTTTTTGTGAAAATTGCTGTGGTGCTTGGCTTGGGGGTTTCATCTGATCCTTTAAGCACTCCCAGAGTATGTTTAGTCCTGCAGTCAGCTCGGCGGAGGACTTTGTCACTTGCAGAGGTGCTACAATGAAGTTCCAAGACTCTGGCAGCAATGATATCACAATAGCATGGAAGTGTGAGTCCTTAATGTCTGTGCCTCACTCTATGACAGTTTTCCATTTGAGGTGCATCATGGTAATGTGCTCTAGGAAGTTGTTCCCATCAGTGTACTTGGTTGACCTTGAGGCGTTCTCAGCTGCTGCTGCCCCGAGGTCCGATATGGTCATGTATGTTTCCTTTAGCATTTTCCATGTGTTGGCGGCACTCCCACTCATGTCGATTCCTAGGCCTACAGGGTTCTTCATATTGTACACCATGAGGGTGAGAGTCCATGTGTTTCTCCAGCGCCATTCATGGTCTGATGGATTTGTGCCCCACTATTCTGTTGGATCCTTGGGCCTTTTGTTAGGGTCAGTTTTTTCTATGGTTCCATTTAAGTAGCCATCAGCGCCACGTAGGCTTGCAGCAATGAGGATGCGGTCCCTAAAAGCGATATAATTCATTCCATCGAACTGGCAGTTGCCAGGAAAAATAGGGGGATTCCCTCCAGACGTGTTATTTTGAGACATCTGTCACTCTTGTCTGTTTTTTCTGTGGCATGGTGTGGTCGTGTAGTATGTGTCTGTGGCGACTTTTCGTTGTGAGCGCAAGCAGGGGCCCATAACCTGTAGACTTGCGTAAGTATCTAATCCTCAGTTCAACGTAACACACTCAGTATATTAACCTGTAGACTCGCGTAAGTATCCAGTCTACGAGGTAATCAGTAAATGCTGTCAGTATAATAATAATAGACTTACCCTCAGTTCAACGTAACGAACTGAGGGTCTCCTAAAATAGCGACTATCTATTTTATATAATGCAGCTGGGGCTGCGTAAACACTGTACAGTACCGATCGAGAAAAATGGTGGCTTGGACGGAAAAGGAAATAGGTAATAAAGTACGCTTTGGCCGTGGCGTGAATTGAACCCGCGCTCTCAACCCTGGTAGGGCGAGTCTCCTTTCAATAATGGGGACCAAAATCGGAGCTCAAAACTTTCTGCCATCTTCCAATCCACTGTAACCCAGATCTCTTGACCAGAAATGGAGAACGACTCCAGCGCAGATATGCTTGAGGTCGATTGGTGACGGGGAAGGTGTAGCGGTTCAAGGAATACTCACACCTTGGTCCAGGGCATGGTATCCTCCTTCTCCGCGCTCTTGGTGTAGCGGTTCAAGGAAAACCGCACTTGGGGGCGAAGTAGGGACAACTTGAAGTAAGTCCGCGTTGGGTGATATCGGCCACATCATAGGGGATAGCTACTGTAGATGGTCTCGTGAGATCGTGATACGGACTCGGCCTGTGATACGGAAGATGCTTCAAAAGTGGAGGCTGTTGGAATTTGATATACGTCGCGCCCACGATAACAATGATAGATATCCACAGGAGTGCGCTTTGTATGGGCAGGGTATAAATGTGTCACTCCTGCATGCAGAGCACACAGTTCCAATTCAGATGATGTCAGCCATAGGGATTTGAAATGACGATCGAGAGAATGCCGGTTTGGGCAGGCCAGATTCCCAAAATACCACCTCTCGCTGGCAATCGGAATAAGCAACAAGCACATCTGATGGCGTTACTGGAGCGAGACGTGATGACAGCGGCCCCAGCTGTCTTCTCCGTGACGCGCTTGGAACAGAAGGCTCTGAAATCGACTGTTTCTTCTTCTGTTGCTCGATGCGGTGGTGCTTGAAGGACTGGTGGGTGACGGAGCAATGGCGATGCAGAGGGTTGTCAAGGCAGTGAATTGTGGGGCTGCGCGCACAAGAGAATCATAAAAAGAGACAGTGATAGATTGAAGGACTCAAGTCTTAGTGTACCGCATGGCATCGATCCTCCCTCTGAATCACTCTCCCAATAGAGGCCCAACGATGTACCTGCGGACGGACTTGTGCTGGGCTCACCCGTGTGGAGAGTGCAGTGGCGGGGTGCAGTAGCACAAGTAGCCATCAGTGAGAAGGAGGCCGACGTGGGAGAGGAGGCCGACGCCCTGCATCCTAGAGAAACCCAGCTTATTGTTGTCGATGAGTCTTAGGCCTCGCTAGGGGAGTTGCCCTGAAAATGTGTCGAATCGAGTCGAAATGCAGAAGTATGGAAGGAGACGCACTATAGCCTCTCCTGACCAAGAGATTTGGCAGATCTGGGAGCAGGGGTTGGTATGGAATCGCCTAAGCACGCGCTGGGGAGGAGGGAGGCACTAGAGGGATGTCAACATTGTCAGCAACTTTGTGGAACAACTCCCGCAAGCTACCTCTCGAAATCATCCTTACTGGACATTGTAGCCCTGTTTACTTCCTTACCGGTTGTTATGTTGGTTTGTCGATTCACCCTATTCATCCGAATACTGCTGCCAAACTTTCCTCTACCCTGTCAAGGCATGAAAGCAATGGATACACCTCCTTTTACTGAGAGCTCAAATGATATTATTTACCATACCACACAATTGCGGAAAAGACCTGTAGGATTCCTTCATCTACACTCTTCTGCTTGCAGCTCAAACTTGCTCCTTGGCATTGCATGTGGGTACTGAGAGGGCTACACGATGTACCGCTGTAGTACAGAAAACGGACTCTTTCACAAAATAAGTTTATTACAAATGATTGATTCTTGATCACTTTCTTTGGCTTCGTTGTTTTTGATCATTTACTTACATTTATACCGACATCTTGGATCGACACTGCAGACCACTCACTGTCTCTGTTCCTAGGGCTTCGATGCACTCAAAAAAGTAGGATTGGGGGATGGGTTACTTGCACAAACTTAGTTACGATATGGACGACTTATGGCTACGGCACTTTCTTTCAAAGCATGGGTTTTCGGGTTAGGTGGGGAATGAGTAGAAGGGGCAGAACACGATCTCTTCCTGGGTAATGTCAAGTGCGCGATGGCTGGGGAACCGTCAGCGCCGCCCGGAGTGTGATACGGTCCGTTCCTTAGGCTTCTAACCCCGCTGAATTTGTCCTTGTCCGCGGATCCTTTCTCATTTCAAAAATCCACTTCTTCTACTTCCAGATCGTTGTTACCACTTATTTTCGACCTAACATCACCTTACCATGACATTTTTTGAGATCCGAGCACAAGAGAACGCATGTCAGATTTGCTCCTGTTTGTATTTTGGTCGAATTTACACGATGACAACAAGAATACCACCTCTTTGCCTCTTACCACTTCGTGCAGGGTGCTTTTGGTCACGGTTTTGTGTTCTCGTGTCTTTTCTGTGTTCCGGTGCGTCTCGTTCCCTTTTCCCTTATCATAGTCGTCTGGGCTCGCCCTTTTGACATCACTCCTTCGTTTCCTTACCTTACCGTCAGTCAATCGGGCTCGCCCGCTTGACTGCCACCTCTTCCATTTTACTCTCCTTTGGGTTCGCCCCTTTAGAGATCAACTATATTTTGGGTTTACCCGTTAGATTTTCACGAGGAATAAGGGTCCTCTGCTTCACCGCTCTCCGTTCTCCTTACTGTCGCAAATGAAGAGCCTGTCCCATGGATGTCCGTGAGTTCTTCAACCATGTTCATTGTGATTGAAATCTCGTGGTGGCCATTTTTGACTTGATCTCTCCTACATGCGTCAATATCTCGGTTGGTATAATCAAGGCTCTCGCTTTTTTGAACTTCAGGGTATGTCTCCTGTGTTCCATCCGACTGTAATTGGTGTGAATCATGATACCCCTTTCCCACTCTATTCTGGCCTGAAAATTGTGTCGACACCAGCAATCCCAATCGGTATAATGAAGGCTCTTGCTCCTTCTAACGTCAGGGTGCATCCCCTGTGGTTCCTTCCTACTATAATTGCTGTGAATCATGGTACCCTTTTCTAAATCTATTTTGGCCTGACAATTGTGTCAATGCACGCAATCCTAGGAGGCAATTATATCTGTGTCAAGCTTGGTGAAGATTCACATATGCGTCTACAGAGATGCATAGGGTGCATCAGCTGATGACGTACACTTTGCATCGCACCTCACCTCCAACGACATCAGTATTTCAATTTGACATCATGAACGTCCGTGTTTCCCAGGACAACAAAATGGATTTGCTTATTCCCAAAGTGATAGAGCTGCAAAAACGAATATATTAGGAAGAGCACCCTATAATATCTCAATTCTTCAATGTTGTCCTCGCCGGCTATTCATTCGTTCACCGACTCCAAGTAAAACCGAAGAGGGAGGAGAGATCATGACAGAGGAGCACCACTTGATGTCCTAGTCTGACTAGCTCCCCCTCTGCTGCATCACAGCCCACCCAGTGATTTGATCTTCTATTTATCTTGTCCGCATGGAATAAAGCATCGGAGGGCATTTTTGATGACAAGGCACCACGAAGCATGCGGGATCTTAGATCATGACCGCTTCCTCCTTTCTCTCATCCTCTTCCTCTGTAGTTCATTTTAAAACTGTCGGAGATGGGAATATGAGGTGTTTCCTCGACTTTCATCTGAATCTTAAGCTCTATGTTCATCATACGTCTGTGCACCCTTGGAATACGTCTGTGCACCCTTGGAGATTGACAGGAGATGGCAGTAGGTACACAAGATCGAAGAAGGGGTAGCTATGTGAAACGATCTATGGAAGTGTCTTGGGAACCTATTTGTGAACTGGCCTTCAGCTCTGATATAAATTGTGCGAGGTCGTCACTTGAGACGACACTTTTGAGCGATGACTCCCGACGAGCGCCACCTTCTTCAAGCCATTGGCCTTCACATGTCTTTGGAATTTTTTCCACAAGCTCCACTGCTCCTAGGATACGGTGTGGCACATTTCCCATTACTATGCATGAATCTCACCATTGATTGAATTTCATCTGTTTGCAAGGTATCTCTGCGCCACTTTCTGTTATTGTTATCCAGTCCCTCTTCGAGTACGCTCATTAAGTCCTAGTATAAATTCTAACCTGATCCTTATTTCCACAGCAAGCGGCAAAAAACATTCCTTTCTTGGGCAATGATTGGAGTGACCTCCATTGGTTTCCTGTCCATGACTGCCTTCACAATGCTACGGGTGTGGAATGTAGTTTCACAACTTGATTTCCTTGACAAGATGTATCACAACCTCAGGGGAGCTGCCAACCATTACGATGAGGCTCTCCCTGCATATAATGCTGCCATGGAGTGGCTGGAATTTCTTCCAGTGAGTAGCTTCCTCATTGTTTTATATCACAAATCCGTAATTGTACCTGATCAGCCGATATTCAATGACGGTGTCATTATATGGCGAGCCTGGGCCATTTCAGGGACTGGGAGATTGGCCCTGTATGCTTCTATTACACTGTGGATTTCTTCTCTCGGTATCAAAAGTCATTTTCGATCTAACATACGGAACTGACCTTTTCCAAGGTGTCACATTTTCGAGGCTTGTTTATGATTCCGTTCAGGCATGGGAGTTATCCATCATTATAGCCGACCCAGTAATGACTGGCCTTGAGTTTTCTTCCTATGCGCTGTCACTTGCGACAAACGTGGCTGCAACGGGCCTTATTGCATTCATTCTCTGGTACGAGCATTATATGTCAGAAGGATCCAAATAACTCTGCACAACCTAGGAACCATATGATATTCCTTAGGCAGATGGGCAGGCATCGAAAACACTTTAATTCGTGGCGCATACTCCTCCTACTGGTTGAGTCGGGAGCATTTTATGCCATTATCCAGGCGTGTTCTTCTTATACACCTGCTTCAGGTCTTCTGATATTGAGAATTTATTTCCTCACCAGACAATATTTATTGTACTCAGTGCCACTCTCACAGATGAGACCTTGATTGCCTTTCATACATTTGGAAATGCTTATAATGTGATCTCCGTGAGTAGACTATAAATCGTCTGAAGTATTTGCATCTGGGCTAATGTGGACGATTCACAGCTGGCCCATCCAGTTCTCACAATTGCCATCGTCACTGGGCCATTTTCCATGGACCGAGTACAGGAATTTGTTGTTGATACTCAGAGCGTCTCTGAGGCATCCTGAATTGGGTAGCATTTTGGCACCAACGGTCAGTGCGGACATATGAAGGGCCAGACGGCCTTTGGGCTACGGGGTTGGGTGCAAGCACTTTGGCTGGTTCCACTGCAGAAGGACACTTGCTGTTTGTAATTTTTGTATTTATTATTTTTCAGATCATACGGTTTGGAAGACGGTACCTTGCGGATGAATATGAGAGAGGCCATTTGAGGGTGTAGGGGAAAGAAATTTTATATTGAGATAGACCTGGACATCTTCCGTAAGCATCAGTCAAATCAAGGTCAAAACAAAATATGTAAATGGGAGAAGCAGGCATGTAATGTGTTGATTCATTGATAGCATATCAACTTTTATCCAATTCTAAGAAAGAAATTGAAACAGAATAGTTCATAAATGAATGTGAGTGATGACATTTGAAGAGTGGAAGGAATACGAGATAATGGGCGTCGTCATGAATTCGGGTCTTTCATATTGCGATACATAGATCTAGGTTTCGACCATATCATCTCCTCACATGCAGAGTGAAAGAGAAACGGATAAATAGCGAGGAGCGGGCATGGTATATGTTCATTCATTCATAGCATATCAATCATATCAAAACCTAAGAAAGGAAATGGAGAATGTATTGCGGTGGGCGTAGGTAGATATGTACCAGACAAACCAGGCAGATATAATCTGACAGCAAGCCAATTTGTTGCCGCGGGAGTTGACGGAGACTGCTTCGATGATTCTTTTGTCGTAGAAAATGCATGTGTGGTTTGATTAGATGGGGTGCACATACAAAATAAATAGCTGGATGCACTATCGCCTCTCCTCATCTTCATCGAGCAATTTTCAGCGCCCGTGGCAGGGCCTATGGAAGATCATCAGCACTCCGTCTTGCCGACCACATATGGAACTCAGTAGCGATGTGCTTGAAGGAGGGCCGTGTCGGGCGAGACCAGCGACATGATAGGTAATGGCTACCGTGGATAATCCCATGAGGTCCAAATGCAGACTCAGTCTGTCATGCGCGAGACGCTTCAAAAGTGGAGGGCTGCGGTACCGCGTTGGAATTCGATCTCGTCGCGTCCACGATCGCCATAATAGATGTCGACAGGAGCCGCCCTCGTGTGGGTAGGATATCGAGGCGTCGGTGCCACGTGCAGAGTTCAAGGATGCCAATTCAGATAATGTCAGTGTCGGCAAGTCGAGGTGACGATGGAGAGAAAGCCGATCGGGAAAATCCACCTCTCGCTGGCAGTTGGCATAAGCAAGAAGCGCATTCGCTGGCAGCCTCAGTGAAAGCAACCTCAGCCTTCTTCTCGGCGATACAATTGGAGGGGCAGGCGTTGAACCCGAACGTTTGTTCTTTCATTTGTTCTTTCATTGCTTGACGCGGCGGCATTGAGGGAGTGGCGGCGGGGGCGACGCTGGGGATGCAGAAAGGTGACGATGTGCCAGGCTTCAGAGCTTCACGAACACGAGTTGCTTAAAGAAAGGTCGTGAATGGACTGAAGGACTCACACCTTGGTGTTCCGCTTTGCATCCATCCTCCCTCGCGCTCTTCACCCCCTCCTGGCAACACATATCCTCCGACCCTCTTCCTTGCCCAAGATGACGAAACTCTTGATATGTGTCGCCCAGTGTCATTGGAGTACATGCTCCAGACGGAAATATCATTCCCTCCTTGCTTCACAGTGATCAGAGTGGGGTCCTCAAGGTCGGGTGAACGATGTAGCTGTGGATGAACTTGGGCCTGAGCTTGACACGGGAGGGGAGAGGGATGCCCTCCTTCATAGGAAAACCCTGCATGTTGTTGTGGGCGACTGGAAGAGTTGCCCTGAGATTCTGTCAGATGCAGTGGAAATGGAGAAGCAGGGCAAAAACGCACTATCAGCTCTCCTCATTGGTGGATCTCGGAGCAGCAGTCGGTATGTAATCCTATGAGCATGCGTAGGGGCAGGAGGGAAGACACTAGAGGGATGTCGGCAGCCTTGTCGAATGGTGGCAAGGGTAACTGACCTGGAGTACGTCGCAGCATAAAAGTTCTTAGAAGGTGTGGCAGCATAAGAACACACTCTCGAACGCCTTTCATCGCTCTCATCAGCAAATCAAAAGGCTTAAATATTATGTTCATTGACCACAGACCCTGGGTATCAAGAATGCCACATGTGTTATCGCTCATCCCGAATGGCTGTGAATGTTTCAATTATTTTTAAATTGTGATTCCGATCTCGTCTTACATTGGCCTTACGCCATACCATGCTGACCATCTTTTGATCTTGACCTCACACGGTACTATCTCAGCTTGTATAATCAAATAAAGATCCGTGTTGGATGCGAGTAGGATGGTTTAATGGCGGCAGTTGCTGCTTGCTGTAGCTCTTAGTAGGTGGTTCTAACCAATCGAGAGCACATGGAGATATAATATGAGCAACAGATCCAGCGGTCGAGGAAAGGTTACCAGATTACTGATGGAACTCACACGGCACCACTCAGGATCCCATATTTACATGGTGGCAATCTGGATTTTATGAAACACTAGTTTCTTATTTGTACGGTACTATTGCTCAAGGTCGATTCGATTATGACTTTGCATTCCCAAAATTATCCACCTGTAGAAAGTGATATATATCAGGAAGCATGCCTAACACTTCAATTGTGTACTCACCATCCATTCATTTTTACCGACTCCAAGTAATGCTGAAGAGGTACGATAGATCATTACCGATGAACGCCAGTCAGCAAATCGATGTTTGTGTATCGCAAGCTCTCCGCCTGCTGCATCAGAGCCCAGGCTGTCATCTAATTTTCTAGTCGCTTGCCTGGAACATAAAATAAGATGGAGGTCAGTTCTTGATGAAAATAAACCACGAAGTATGCACATCTCAGATCATGGATGCTTCCTCCATCATGATATGTTCTTCCCTCTTAGTTCAAATTTGGATTGTTGGAGATAGGAATATGAGGTGAGTCCTCAACTTAGATCAGCGCCGATATGGGCGATTTGGACTCATCTTCTCAAGCACCTTTTTTTATCATACCTCTATGCACCATCAAGGAGGCGGCAGTACTTACAGAAGATTGAAGAAGCTGTACGTATGTGGAACAATCTATAGAAGTATACTGTGAACCTATTTATGAACAGGCCTTGCTCTGATATAAATTGTGTGAGGTCGTCATTTGAGACTTGACGATTTTGAGCCATGACTCCAGAAGAGCGCAACCTAGTTCAAGCCGTTGGTGTTCATATGTCTAAAGGATTCTTCCCACTGTGCCCGCCGTTTCTGAGATCCGGTACGGGACTTTTTACATCAATAAGCATCAATCTCTCCATTGATTTATGTATTTCGTCTGTGGCAAGGAATCTTTGTGCTACTATCCGTGATGGTTATCTAGTTCCTCTTCCAGTAGGCTCATTAAAATATAGTATGCACTCTCATCTAATCGCTCTCATGTCAGAAAACAACAGAAATCATTCCTCTCTTGGGCTATGATTGGAGTGACCTCCATTAGTATGCTTTCCATGACTGCCTATGTGATACTGCAAGTACAGGTTGAAGTTTTACTATTCAATATCCTTGGCAAGGGTATCCTAACCTCAGGGGAGCCGCCAACGATCATAATGAACACCTCCCTGCATATGAAAATTCTATAGAGTGGCTACAATTTCTTCCAGTGAGCAGCCTCCTCATTGTTTTATATCACAATTCTGCAATTGTACCTGATCAGCTGATATTCAACGACAGTTTCATTATATGGTGAGCGTGGACTATTTTGGGGACTGGGAGACTAACGTTGTATGCTTCTATTGCGCTGTGGCTTTCTTCTCTGGGTATTCAAAGTCATTTTCCATCTAACATACTGAACTGAGATTTTTCAAGGTGTCAGTCACACTTTCGTGGCTTGTTTATGACTCCATTCACGCATCGGAGCTACCAGACATGACTGTAACGGACACGGTAGTTGTTGGCCTTGAGACCTCCTCCTATGCTCTGTCGCTTCCAACAAACATCGCTGCAACGGGCCTCATTGCATATATTCTCTGGTACAAGTCAGTATATCTCAGAAGAATACCAATATCTCTCATCTCCTAGAAACAATATGAGATCCCTGAAGAATATGGGCAGGCTTCGCCAGCACTTCCACTTGTGGTGCATACTACTCCTACTGGTTGAGTCGGGAGCAATGTATGCCGCAGTCCAGGTGTGTTCTTCTTATAAACCTACTTCATGTTTTCAAACGTATAGAATTCACTTCATCACCAGAGAGTCTTTATTGCAGTATCTTTTTCCCCTGGTACAAAGGCCAATCTTATTGTCGATGAGGGGGTTGCAAGTACATATATCGCAATATCCGTGAGTGGGCTATAAATCACCGCAAGCCTTTGAATCTAACTAACGTTGACAATCATCAGTTGGCCTATCCAAAGCTAACAATTACCATTGTCACCGGGCCATTTTCCATGGTCCGAGTCCAAGAAGCCGTTGTTGAAATCCAGACTCTATCTGAGGCATCTCAAAGTGGGTAACATTTGGTACGAATGGTCAGCGCGGCCATCCAAATCAAATAGGAATAGCCAGGCGGGGCCTTTGGTTACGGGGTCGGGTGCACGCGACTTTGCCTGGTTCCATCACAGAGACCAGAGACTTTTGCCCATTTGTAATTTTGTATATATATCAGTCTTCGTATAGAACAGTTTGGCATGACTGTGGCTCGTGAATGAATGTGAGACGACATTTGAGAGTGGAAGGGACATGAGATAATCCATGGTCATGCAAAGATCAAATCCATAGTCAAGGGCTCAAATCAAATCAATGCAAAGAGGGCAGGGCATGTCTTCATAACATATTATAACATATCCTAAGGGTAGACGTTGATCGAGAGTGAGAAGAAAAACGACCTCCAACTCGGCCTTTTGCTCCTTCTGGTGTTCGATGCGGTGGCGCTTGAGGTAGTGGAGGTAGCGGTGGCGCTGGAGGCACAGAGGGGTGACTAGACGCTCGATTTTGGGGCTCCACGAAGACGACGACGAGGTGACTTAAAAGATCGAGAACGCAGCACACCCGTGTACTCACCCCTTGGTGTAGGGCTTGGCAACTTCTTTCTTCGCGCTTAACATCCCCCCTGAGAACCTACTTCATCAAATCATCCTCCTCCGTCAGCACAGGAATATCATTCTCTCCCTGCTTCACGATGACTAGCGAGAGGACGGCGATATCGAGGCCGACGATGCTGCCATGGATAGACTTGTGCTTGCGCTCGCCTGCGCGAGGGTGCGGTAGGATGAGTGGCCGTCATTGATGGCGAGGCGGACGCGGTAGGGGAGGAGGACACCCTGCTTCATGGGGAAACCCTGCTTGTCGTTGCCGCCGGTGATGTGGAAAATATACTCCTTCCATTTGTCGCTGAGGGAGTCGCCGGGGACTCCTCGGGCGATTTTTTATTGTAGAGCATGCGGCTGCGGGCCTATTAGATGGAGGTGTAAACGCAAGATAGATAGCTGGACACACTATTGCCTCTCCTTATCGACGTCGAGGAGTTGTTGAGCGCCCGTGACAGGGACTCGGGACGATTATCAGCATTCCGTCTAGTTGAACGTCGATGGGAGTCACTAGCAATGTTGAACTTCATGCTGTGTGGACACCGTCAGCACCGTCGTACAGCAGGAGGGGAGATGGAAGGGGCTGACCTGGGGAACCTTTTGCGATGGGTTTGTTGCTGGCCTTGCTCTGCCAAAGGGCCGTGGCTTCGGACGACTCACGTGTGCATCAGGCGATCATGACTTCTACGATCGCCAATGTCAAACTCTCATCAGCTGGGTGGGACTTGGTGTTGAATGTTGCCGCGGCACGTGCAGGTCAGGGTGTGAGTCGAGCAACGACATTCTCGAAGCATGTGTTCTTGTTATGCTGCGTAGGGAGTGGTTGGGGGTTGGTTAATGCCATGATTCGAGTCAGGATATCCAAAATGGGTGTAAGATGAGATACAGATAAGATTAAGTCCATTTATTGGACCGATCCAGCATATTCCCTGATTTGTGTTATATCATTTATACACTCACTCTAGATGCTTAGTATCTCCTACTCGTGCGCTTCACTTCCTGTGCCCTAGCTGCGGAACAGACGGTGACAACAACTAAGCCAATAGCCGAGAAGGGCATATACATAGGGGCACGCGCTCCACATTTCATGTAAGTGATGATTTCCTTTATATCTAGGTAGCGATTCAACCAGACCTCCAAAGCTCTATACCCTACTCTTCCGTCCAATCTGGCATTCTATCCATATGCAATCCAAACATGGGCCCCGTCCATGCTCGCAGGACAAGCACTTGAAGGACTGGTTAGTGGCGGGGGTGCCGCCATGCAGAGGGTTGACAAGGCAGTAGAATGCGGGGCTGCGCGCACACAAGATTCATAAAAAGAGACAGAAAACGGATTGAAGGACTCACGTCTTGATGTACAGCATCGCATCAATCCTCCCTCGCACTCTTAATCACTCTCCCAATACAGCCCCAACGATGTAGCTGCGGACGGACTTGCGCTTGAGCTCCCCCATGTGGATAGTGCAGTGGCGAGTGCGGTGGCACAAGTGGCCACCAATCAGGAGGAGGCTGACGTGGGAGGGGAGGGCGACACTCTGTATCATAGGGAAACCCATAGTGGATGAGGCCATGGATGACGCCTAAGCCTCGCTAGGGGAATGGCCCTGAGATTGTCTCAGATGCAGTGGAAATGGAGAAGCAGGGGAGAAGACGCACTGTAACCTTCCTGACAGAGAGATTTGGCGTGTCTGGGAGCAGCGATGGGTATGGAATCACCTGAGCACGTGTGGGGACAGGAGCACTTAGAGCAATGAAAACATTGTCAGAAGCCGGAAGTGAAACTGATGGGCTACCTCTCAACATCCAGAAGGTTATGAGCATTGGCAGAGCTTATTGGAGTTGGCATTGGGCCTGTTTGTTTTGAATTTGAGGAGTGTGGCCGCCGAACAACAGGGCAAGACTGAGCCACTTGCAGGCTAAGGCATGAGGTGGTCGATGTCCATAACGCCTAGGTAGCATGTACGGAGGTTGGTGAATAGATCGTGACGGTTATGGTTTAAGTTAAATTAGTTTCCCCCTTTGGTGATCAGATGAGGATGGAAATGAGATACGATCAATCATTGACCACCTCTTCACAATCTCAACATCGTCATAAAACATCCCAGTCGCTGCACTCAAGTTTGGCATTACCTTATCGCTGGTATATTGACTTGAATGAATTATCGCACTGGCTTCTAGTCGGCCGTCTCTCAATATTACCTTATTTGTCTTGTTATTCTGGCGTCACTCCTCTCTCCCTTCCCTTCTCGATCATTCTTGCTTTTATCGTTCAGGCACTCAAGCGGAGTCAAGCCCTTGACATCAGGTAGGTGGTTCTATTCCTGATCCTATTGATTGCTAAGTCATCCTGCTTTAATCCTCTTAGATGCTATTCTACGCCTCGGATATCCTACCCTCTTTCCCCTCCTTTATTTTATTGATTTACAATACAATTGAGTTAATATCAGCGATTGAAGACACGGACTTGTTTCATATAGCGGGGAGCTATATATAGGCCGGTCAGTCCTCTTCGCCTCCACCTACCCCCAATTGAGCTCGGATCACTACCAGCCATCTGCTCATCAAACCGGATGTCTAACTTGGGAATCATCGTGCGCTTCTTTGTACCTATGAGGCTATGATTGGAACGAGATCCAACCTTCTGCTTGGTACATCTACGTCTACATCAATGGTAGATGGTCTCGAGACCCGCCTTACTTGTCGATGTCGCCAAGGGTGTTCAATTCGTCAACGAAAACAAGGACTCGTGTGCCGTGGCTCAGTGACAAAGGAGGGTATAGAAGCTTCCAGCGATGAGATGGTTCATAATTGGATTAATACTGCTAATTGAAGATACGGACCCTGGTGGTTCGCGTAGAGGGCAGCTCTATCTGGGCTGGGTCAGTCTTCTTTACCTCCGCTCTCACCCGACTGACATTGGTATCACTGCCAGTCTTGTCCTTGTCACCGTGGTCTTGTATGCCACTTCACGAGTTGTTGCCCCTCTGAGTCGACTCACGCCGGACTCAAACTCATCCGACTACTGTATATCCAACTTTCGCTTCTCATGTCACAATTTTCACTACTGGTGTCAACTCCGATTAAAATGAGGCCAAACCCCTTGCTTAGTATACCATAATTCAATGCGCAAAGTTTGAACTTGGCTTTCTACATACTTTGTAAGTTTTAGCATCATCTTTGCTTTTCCTGCTCACAAGCGCACCTCCGAGTCAGTTCGGATATGAGGACCAAACAGCTGCCACTTCGGCACACCCAGTCATCGATTTCTGTACATCTTTATTTGTTCCACGGTCCTCTGATGCTGCTAACACACCTTGACCGCCTTCCATTGCTCTTCTCAGCAAATCAAATGCCTCCAAACGTTACATCCATTGAGCACAGATCCTAGGTACCAAGCATGCCATATATTGCTCATCCCATTCCAGGCCACTGATGGCTACGGCGCCTCAGTCATGTCCATCGTGATTCTGATTTGGTCTTTCCCCATGACAGCTTCAGCTCTCTCCTCACGACACTATCTCAGCTTGTACAATCGAATTCTTGCGTCTTCTTCCATCTGAAATGTTGTGGTCCCTTCACAGTCTGACACGGCATGGAAATGGGGTTAGCATTGCTGCGGTCCTAGCGGGCAAATAGAGTCGGTTGAGGGTGGCATAAAAGTGCTCACATGCTACGTAAACTTTGTATTCCCAACATTATACATCTGTAGAAAATGATATACCAGGAAGAGCGCCTATGAGATCTTAACGCTTCAATTTTGTTATCGCCGTCTATTCATTTGTTGACCCGCCCCAAGTAAAGCTAAAGAGGTAAAGAGGATGGATGGATGATGACACATGAGCGCCAGTCAGGAAGTCGATCTTACTTTGTGGGTCATAAGATCTGCATCTCCCACATCACAGCCCAGCCTGATTGTGGGATCACAGAACTTCAGATCTAATATAAATTGCGCAAGGTCGTCATTTGAGACCTAACACCCTTCAAGCCAGGACTCCAGATGAGCGCCGCCTAGTTCAAGCTGTTGGTGTTTATATGTCTGAGGAATTCTTCACACAATGCCCGCTATTTCTGGGATACGGTGCGGGACTATTTACATCAATATGCATCAATCTCTCCATTGATTTATGTATTTCGCCTTTTTGCAAAGAATCTTTGCTCCACTGTCTGTTATGGTCGGCCAGTCCCTCCCTCTTCCAGTAGGCTCGTTAAAGACCTAATATACACTCCCACCCTGACCTCTATTGCCTCAGCAAACAGTAGAAATTACCTCTCTCTCAGGAAATAATTGGAGTGGCCTCCATAAGTATCCTTTCCGTGACTGCCTATGTGGATTGAAGTTTTACATCTTGATTTCCTGGCCAAGGGGTATCGTAACCTCAGGGGAGCTGACAACCATCACAATGAACTCCTCCCTGTACATAATGCTGCTGAGGACTGGCTGCAATTTCTTCCAGTAAACGGCTTCCTTGTTGTTTTTCATTACAATTCTGTACGGACCTCCTCCTATGCTCCGTCGTTTGCCACAAACATCGCTGCAACTAGCCTCATTGCATGTATTGTCTGGTACGAGTCATTATATAGCAGAACAGTACCAATAGCTCCGTACCCCCCTAGGAACAATGTGAGATTCCTCGGGCAGATCGGCAGGCATCAACAGCACTTCAACTAATGGCGTATACTACTCCTGCTTGTTGTGTCGGGAGCAATGTATGCCGTAGTCTAGGTTTGTGCTTGTCCCATACAATCATTAAATATTAAGAATTCACTCCCACACCAGATAGTATTTATTGCAGTAGCTTTTACCGGTCCAGATGAGCCCCATTTGTTTCCCTTCCAGACATTTGCAGATGCTTATATTGTGATCTCCGTGAGTAGGCTATAAATCACGAGAAACATTTGAATCTATGCTGACGTTAACGATCCTCAGATGACCTATCCGGTCCTCACAATTGCTATCATCTCGGGGCCATTTTCCATAGACCGAGTACAGAAATCCGTTGTTGAAATACAGACCCAATCTGAGGCATCTCGAAGTGTGTAGCATTTTGGCATGAATGGTCGGGGCGGGCAGAGAAATAGCTAGGCGGTGCTTTTGGCTATGCGGTCGGGTGCACGGGACTTTGGCTTGTTCCACCACACAAAGACATTTGGTGTTTTTGTAATTTTGTATCTACCGCTTTTGATATGGAACGTTGTGGACGGACGCTAGCTTGTAGATTAATGGTGCACATGCGGGTTCATCCAAAGACAAAATCTATACTCAAGGGCTCAAATGAAATCAAAGCGGAGAGGGCAGGCCATGTCGTCATAGCATATCACAATATATCCTAAGGGTATACGTCGATTGAGAGTGAGAAGAAAAACGGATGTATTGTGTGTATGGTATATGACGCCAGCAACGCGGAAAACTCTCCCCTGGCTGCAGTCGGCATGAAGCAAGAGCCACATTAGACGGTGGTCTTGTGAACAGCCTTGATAATGGTGACCTTGGAGAGGAGGGCCTCGAACTCGGCCTTTTGCTCCTTCTGGTGCTCGATGCAGCGGCGCTTGAGGGAGGGGATGTGGGGGCGGCCTGGATATTCAGAGGGGTGGCGAGGCGCTGGATTTTGCGGCTACATCGACACACGATCGTTCAAAGCATAGACAACGCAACACGCAGATACACTCACGCTTGGTGTAGGGCTTGGTATCCTTCTTCTTTGCGCTCGTACCCTCCCTCTTGACAATGTACTTCATCGCATCATCCTCCTTGCCCAAGTTGAGAAGGCTCCTAATCTCTTGAGGCTCAGTCTTTTGGGGAGCACATTATCCGTCAGCCCAGGAATGACATTCTCTCCCTACTTCAAAATGACGAGGAAGAGGGCAGCGATATCGGGGCAAACGATGCAGCTATGGACGGACGTGCGCTTGCGTTAGCCCAGTGGCGGATGTGGTAGCACGAGTGACCGTCGGCGTGGAGGTGGATGAATATTTGCCGTCTACAGGGGAGATGGAAGGACTGACCTGGGCAACCTCTTGGGGATACTTTGTTGCTGGTCTCGCTCTCATGATGGGCTGTGGTCTCGGGAAACTCATGTGTGCAGTTGGCCACATTGCTTTCAACTACCACCAATACTAACCTGTGCGTATGCTCCTTGGGTGCTGTTATCAGCTGGGTGGGGCTATTGGTGTTGAACGTTGTCACGGGAAAGACTGGGGCACGTGCAGGCTAGGGTGTGAGTCGACCGATGTCATTCTCAAAGGACATGTTTCTGTTAGGCTGCGTATGGAGCAGTTTGGGGTTGTTAATGGGATGTTTCCGATTTCAAGCAGGATATTCAAAATGGGGGGGGGAGATGAGATAGAAATAAGATAAGATCATCTATTGAATCCAGGCTATTCCTTTGGTTGAACATCGAATGGGACTCACCAAAGACGCTTAACTGCATGCTGTGTTGACGCCATCAGTACCCTCATACAGCAGCAGGGGAGATGGAATGGGCTGGCCTGGTTACCCAATGGGGCTTGTTGCTGGCCTCGGTTTGCCAAAGGCCTGTGCCTTTGGACGACTCACGTATGCAGTTCATGATAATACCCACTACTACTACCAATCTCAAGCGTCATGCGTATGTTCTTTGGAGGTTGTTATCAGCTGGGCAGGACTGTTCCTTCCAGTCAAGTGTCATCGGAGAACATTATCCGTCAGCCCAAGAATATCATCCTCTCCCTGCTTCATGATGATCCAAGTGAGGGCCTCAATATTGGGCCAATCATGTAGCAGCAGATGGACTTGTGCTTGGGCTCGCCCGCGTGGATGCAAAGATCGAATCTATACTCAGGGCTCCAGTCAAATCAAAGCGGAGGGCAGCATGTCTTCATAGCATATGATAATATATTCCAACGGTGTACGTCGATCGAGAATAAGAAAAATGGTTGTATTTTGTGTCCAGTATACAACGCGAAGGACGCGGTCGGAATGCAGCAATAACCATAGTCTTGTGTGTGGTGGTGACCTTGTCCTTCTTCTCCGCTATGCGCTTGAAGAGGAGAGCTGATGAGATGGAGATACGATGTGATCAAAACATCAAATAGAAGTAAAAGCAAGCGTACAACATGCACAGGGCGATGAATAAGGACATCGACCCACAGAACAGAATGTGAAAACTTGGACGAGCGGAAGTTCCAGCGGCTTCAGAGCCTTGTGAAGAGTTGAGTGGACGGTCGTAAAGTACATATCATGTATTTTATATATTGATGCTTCTTGTCCGTCTGGTACTTTTCACATCGCCATCTGGGAGACCTTGAATTGGAGACTTTGCATGTTAGAAAGTAACAAGTTCTTCTAAGCAATGCACTTCTAAAGATAGCAGGTAACAACATCGACCTTCAGCCACTCCCGCAGCGGAACTATCCTTATACGTGCCCCTTTATGGCTGGAGGTATGTTGCTACCATTATAATAAAGCCCTCGACCAAAGACATTGGATCTTGAAGATGAGAGACCGATCACCTCACTTCACTTGACCTTGGATTTGTATGGAACTCAGTCGAGAACTTGTTGTGGAGGAGAAAGAGCATCTATTTTCTCAACAAATATGGATACTAACTAGCTATCCATCAAAGTGAACAAATATCAGCTAAAGGGCCATCGTCAGCTCATGGCATCGCGCGGAACATGACTAGAACAAACCTCGGAACATAAGCCATCAAACACTACTCCGCTGGGATCCATGCAGGTCCATGTTGAGGTGAAAACTCCTCCAAGTCATTCAAAATGCCACTCGTAAGGTCGTCAAAGCTTGTCATAGTACGTCTCAAGCGGAGGAATCTCAGGCTACATAATCCTGTCAACATTGACAATGGAATAGAGTGAACTTAACAAGACGAACCTTGAGGCCCTTACGAACGCGAATCTTGGTCACGATATCCTCGACCTTGCTTCCCTTGTCGAGAGGGGAACCACTTAGAGTCTCCCAGTGATCGAAGACATTTTGTGGGAAGGCCTGTCCGCCAGTCTGACCACGAAGTTCGCTGTTGAACCCGAAAGATTCCGAGACAGGAAGATAAGCCTTAATCATGAACATCGGCGTTCCAGGGCGTTGTTCCTCGCTGAATACCAAGCCTCGACGCCTGTTCAGGCAGCTGTGAACTCCACCAATGGCTGTCTCTGGGCACTGTATCTCGACTGAACAGACTGTAAACAGGAATCCAGGTGGGCGGAGATTTAAGACTTACCAAGGAATATTGGTTCTTGAAGAGCTGGTTCGGCAAGAAGGGAGGCCGCGTAGCATGCTCGACGCATTGTGGGTATGATTTGTCCACCTCCACGGTGAATGGCGTCCGCATTCATCTACAGTGGAATTCTTAGAGATCAAGACATACAATGCAAAAAAGGATTTACTTACGGTGACATCAATGATGTTGAAGCGGACACCCCGAACATTCTCCTCAGCGCAAACGCCCTCTTTTGTCGCCCACTGAAGAGCCGCGACGCACGAGTCCTTGATTTCGTTGATGTACTGAACACCCTTAGAAACATCGACGAGCAAGTTAGGTCCCGTAGTGTCAGGACCGAACGCCCATATCTTCCTGGCCTCAGTGACGTCCCAGCCGAACTCGTCAGCGAGAACACGAGCCCGGAGCTTGAAATCGTCCCGAGAGCTGACTTTCCCGCCCTCGATGGCCATAACAAGATCTGCGTCTAGTGGCAACGCCTTAACATAGAGACGGTTATGTTTGTTGGGCGATTTTGCAAGGGCAACGATTCTGGATTCGGACATGACGGTCTCGCGGTATGGAACGACAGGATCGGAAATCTTGAGTGGGACGCCAGCGTGCTCATTTTCTAGATCCTGAGAGTAGTGTCAACAATATATGGCTGAGATGATAGCATAACGTGCCTTCAGACATATCTCTAAGTGAAGCTCTCCAGCGCCAGCGACAATGTGCTCGCCAGTCTCCGAGACCGAGGCCAGTACACAGGGATCCGACTTGCTTAATCGCTTGAGGCCTTCAACAAGTTTCGGAAGGTCGGCGGGATTTTTGACTTCAACGGCGACTTGTACAACAGGCGAGACAGAGAATTTCATGACCTTCATGTTATGAGCTGTCTCGGAGGTGGTAAGAGTGCCGCTCTTGAGCAGGAACTGATCGATTCCAACGAGGCCGACGATGTTCCCAGCGGGGCAATCCTCTATGGGCTCGACGTATCGGCCCATCATGAGCACAGTACGCTGAATAGATTTGATGAAAAGATCATTTTTCCTGCCCGGGATGTAGTGTGGTCCTTGGATACGGACTTGGCGCCCAGTCGTTACAGTACCTGAGAAGACGCGACCAAATGCGTAGAACCGGCCCTTGTCCGATGTCGGTACCATCTTTGAGACGTAGAGGACGAGAGGGCCATTCGGATTGCATTGGCGGATACCGATGGCAGATTCGTCGTCCATTGGGCCTTCGTAGAGGGTTTCGACGCGATACGCCTGTGCGGTGGTGGGGGAGGGGAGGTTGATGACGATCATCTCCAGAAGAGAGTCTCCGCATGGTAGGAATTTATGCATGACGGTCGACAGAAGGTCCTTTTCGTGGAAATCTCTCTCGTGTTGTAGCAGCTTGATTCCGAGCTTTTCGCATAGAGTATCAATCTTGTCTTTGTGCGAATTCAGGACTGCGTCAAAGATCTTGTAAATGGGGTCGAGGATAAATATGTTGAAGCCTCGTTCGAGGGGCTGCCCGTTTGCGTCCATGGGTCGTGTCGTCCACTTTTTGGTAGCAGGGTTGAAGTAGTTATCGCCCCATAGTTTGGCCATCATCTTCTCTTTGCCGACACCGAACTTCTTTGAATATCGGGTAGCAAATTGCCGGAGAGTGAAACCCCATCCTTGCAAAGCTGAGCTAAAGGCAATGTTGCCCTTGTCGGGGTAGACCTGTACGTCGCCGAGTGCCGGCTCATTGTAGGTGGAAATCACAACGTTGACGCTCTCGATCGTACGGGAGAACGACTGGTATAAATCCTCCTTGTTAAGTTTCAGCTGAAGAAGAGCACGATCGACCTTGTTAATGACGATAACTGGCTTGATCCTCTCTGTAAGTGCTTGGCGCAAAACAGTCTCCGTCTGTACGCAAACGCCGTCAATGCAGTCCACAACGACGAGGGCACCGTCAGTGACGCGGAGGGCAGCCGTTACTTCAGAAGAGAAGTCGACGTGCCCAGGCGAGTCGATCAAGTTGATTAAGAATTCGTTTCCTGGTAGGCGCGTATTAGCATTTAATAAGTTGAGGGCACTACAAATTCACTGACCTTTCGTTTCTTGCTTGATAGAAGCAACGTCTTCGTGGTCTAGCTCAAAGTACATAGTGACGGCTGTAGATTTGATAGTAATTCCGCGTTGTCTCTCGTCTGGCCTGGTGTCCATGTAACGATTTCCATTGGCAATCCCAGCTTTCGACACCAGAGAGTCGGTAAGGGTGGATTTTCCGTGATCAACTGAACGTCATTGACTCTTTCAGCATGAACCCCCGTGACCTTGAAATATTGGTGCATACCATGGGCAATGACGGACATGTTGCGGATGTTTGTGGGTTTGTCCATGAGGGCGCGAACCTGTTCTTTGGTGAAAGGAGAAGAGTTAGGATCGCAAGTGAGTGGCCAAAGAAACCAATCAACCTGTTGTAAAGTTTCTGAAGGATTCAAGAAAAAAGAAACATAAAAAAGAGCCCAGTCAGATGATAAGAGAAGATGACCTACACCATAACTGCTAATTCGTCTTGAGCGAAAGGGTTATCAAATGTAGATGGTATTCAACGCAAGTTATAGAAATATTTAACAGAGTGCCGGGACCGCGTGTGGTCGCGGACCCTTGATATGATTCATTCACTTTTGCCTGTTGAGTCAAATGACTGTTGAGAGGGGGTTGTTGATGAGCGCCCATCCCAGTCGGTACCGTTGATTGATCGATTATATGTAATCTCAATCTTATCGAAACCCGTGGGCACACTCATTTATGCAAGACAAGCCAATGCAGGGTGGATCAAGCACTTCTTATTTTTGACGCTCATCTGAGCCATGAACAAGGGCGGTACCCATATACTTGTAAGATAACTCACGCCATTCATGGTCGATATTGAGGTCGTCGTACAGCGCGTTCCTGGAGCGGCCTACGTAATAGTGAAAGATGAAAACGGAAAGTGGCGGCCATTTGTGTTGGAATATCGACCGAATGATTTCCAAAATTTTCGTCAGTTTCTTCTGGACCATCACAGTGAAGTTCTCCCTTCTGCGATGCTTGCTGTTCTTTATTTGCTTGCTGGGCCCTGGTCTCTCGAATATTTTCCTGAGTTTCACTGTTTATAAATAAATAAAATTTCCCTCGAAGGGCTAACAAGTTATGCCAAACTCGTTCAAAACGCTCTACTATCTAAAGATAAGGGTAGAAGAACGCCTGCCTCAGGCTGACTGTGGAAATTATCGGTGCTACTCTACCAGTTGACTCTCATTGAGCACTTCCCGAAGAACTACTTAGAAAATGTCTGTAGGAACAGCTCGGACATGATCAATGGTCAACAGCTTTATCAACACAGCTCTGTATCAATCCATTATTCAGGCCATGAAGTCGACGTGAGTAGTTTCGATAGTCACTTGTGAAACAGCGTCAGGCTTTGGGATCAAAAAAATGGAATCAAGAACAGGATGCTCGTCAGGAGACGCTTTGGTAACTACCCTCGAAGGACTTCGAAACTGAGCGGCTTGAGGACCCCGCAAAGAAGCAAAACAGTTTCAAGGGTATCAGGTCATTTTGATCATCTCCGAAGGCGCTCCAGAATAGGCTTTCATAGGCCATACGTTTACCTTCGCTCATGTTACATGGTCATCTTGAGTAACTCAATGCACACTCGTACTTGATTTTATTACTTGACTGCTCTCTCGTTCTCCTAAGCCATCTTGTCAATGCCTTCGCGACAAGATTGAAATAAAATCATGACCAGCACATTATACGATGACCCAAGTTAGCTGATCAGGACCCTTCGATATACGAAAGCTCCGATATCATGAAACGTGTGAAACGTAAGTGAAGATCGATTTAGCCTTTGGAGATCGGTGTTTTGGACATTCCTTTGAGGGATTTGAGGGGTGGGCTCCATATCCAAAGTTTAAAATAATTGCCGTTTGATGGTGGTTTTCTCCCATAGTTCTCGAACACAAACAAATTACAATCGTTACTTTGCATCCATGCGGTCCCAGGCCGGTACTATCGGCAATTGAGGAGCACCATCATCCCACTGAGGAGAATCTCCGCCAAGGTAAAACGACATCATCTCGATTTGTTCTTTGACAACCGTCGAATGGAGACGAGTGCCCAATTGGTGGACGCAAATCTTTAACTTATTATGGAGTACGATCAGCGCCCAACAATGGATTGGTCACTGGTGTGATGGAACATCCAAACCAGGAACTGGCCCTGAAACGAAACTTTCTGGGCTTGTCGGATCACAAGGGGTGAGCGCATGAGCGCCTAACTTGGCAAGACTCAAATCAAGAGAAATCAATTGTGATGTTCTCCTGTGGACACGGGTAAATCGGTACAATTGATTATGACGCTTTTTGGGATACGCCGATCATTTGCCTCCCGCGCTGCTGTGTAATGCCCATGAGATCGACTTTTGGTGGCAGTCACCACAAGATTGCTGTAGCATAAGATGCGAAGCTCTTCCGCTTTCTGTTGAGATGAAAGTTTGCTTGGCAACAGTGGCGCTCGAGTTCCTGAGTACATGGTATATTTCAAATGTGAATCACTGCCCTTGAAGATTTCCGATTGAAACGCCTTCAAATGGCGAGAAGTTTGCAACGAATCTATGCGGCAGGCATCAGTTGTCTGTCAATCGATCAGGCGGAATGCGGTGGCACCGTGTGAGTAAGAAACCTCAGATGGAAATGCGTAACCAATGTTCAGACAGAGTCACAGGATGTCCGTTCGTGGCTCATTTCGCCTGTCCGCAGGTGCAAGATTTTCAGGATCACGGCCGCCGCCTGGTTGGTGAACGCCAACGATGTTATGTCGAGATCATGTATATCATGTCCGTATTCAAAAATTGACTAAGATACACAATGTAGGCAAGAGAGAAGAATACAAGGGCGGAAGAAATCAGGAATACTAATACCAGGCTTGTTGAAGAACAAATACAGAGGGATAATTCGTTTGGTTTCGAAATATCTAGGAGTGAGACAGGATACAACGACACAGATACGGGGAGATAAAAAGATAACATAGCGAGCTTCGATTTCAACGAATCTAGGACGTCGGGTCTCCCAGGCTGATGTTCGAAACAGGTTTTGAATGGAAGGCAGGACGAAGTGTCGTGGAGACCTTGGAGTCGGCGAAAGACCGACTGTATGGGGCCGAGGGGCTGTACGTGTAGTCGTGGGATGGGGGGGAGGGGGATGACGACGATGACGACGAGGTCAATCCATCGAGGTAACCAGATCGGATGTGTGATTGAGAATAACGATTGAATGTAGGTCGTGAGTCGTAATCTCTGCTCAGATATTCACCTTGTCCGGCCCATGGCTGCTGAGATGCCGGGTAGACAGGGGATGCTTCGTCTGGGAGTGAGTCGAGCTCGTCCGCTTCGTCGTCCTGGTAGTTTCCTTCATCAGATCCATCTGAACTCTCCTCCATCGAGTGCTGCGAAGTGGGAGGATTATATGAGTCCGAAGTGAGTGATTCACCACGGGTATCTCCGGGGACGAAAACAAGGTCGTGAGGTGATCCTCGCTTCCGACGACGGCGATTATCTACCGTCTGTGGTCTGGAAACACCGGGACTCGTGTGGTTGCGATAGTGTCGACGCATATTCGAGTTCACATTAAATTCACGGGCACAATTTGGCCATGGGCAACGAAAGGCTATTGAAAGGTGAGTGAAAGGCGACATGATGGCGACAACGCAGGACTCACGGGTGGCTCCAGTGTGAGTGTTGACGTGGATCCGAAGGCTACTTGGCCGGTTGAAGCGTTTCAAGCATGTCGAGCATACATGTTTCTTCCCATTGTTCGATCCAGATAAATCATCATCGCTAACAGCATCAGGGTCGTCGGGTGAACGAGGCCGGTTGCGTGGACCACCAGCGATCGGCTCCGACGGAAAGGAGATAACCCCGGCAGAGTAACCTGTACGAGGGGCAGTGGTGTGATGAGGACTTGCGCCTCCAGGCTTACGCGAATCATTGATGAAACCATGGGGCGGGCGAGATTGGCCGACGCTTCGCTTCGCAATGCTGTGGTCTGGAACTGAGACTCGAAAGAGTGGCCCTCCACCGGACGATTCACCATGTGTTTGAGGGTTGTAGCCAGAAGAACTGCCTCCTCGGTTGGAATAGGTGGCGCTGGATGCAATATGCTGCAATGATGTGCTCGAGGGGTCTGAGCGCAGCACATCAAAAGAGAATATCGGTGAATTCGACTGTGGCTTGCCATCGCGGTGCGTGTGTTGCCTAGATGATATGGTACGGGTAGCGGAGCTAGATGCGACTGAATGCCGTCGCAGAGTTGAATCTCCTGACGAATAGTCGAAGTCCCGGCTGTGCGATGATATCTGCCCACGGCCAGTAATGTCAGCTCAAGTTGGAGATGACATTGTAAAGCCTACCGATTCTCGACGATAGGAAAATGACTGAGAGCTCATAGGGCGCGAATCTTTCAGAAGGTGATCTGGGGCCTATAAGCTTCACCACAATTATAAAGCAATACTGAATGTACTGACCAGGAAACATTTCGTGGATGCTCGGCAGAACAACATTTTGTATAGATGCCATCCTGTGAATTTTTCGAGACCAATTGAAACAAAATGCGAAGGTGTGGGTGGGTGCAGTGATTGAGTCCAAGAAGTTATATACAAACAACAGAATGTGGGCCGAGAATGCTGGCAACCAGAGGCAATCCGAGGAGTTAGCGCCGGGTCAGTTGGGGGGGATGTTTTTAATCAAGACCTTGAGGTGTTATGTACGAGCCTTCTTGAACGCTCAACGATGACCAAAAGGGGAACTCCGTTGAGCGGTGGTCAATGGGCGAAAAAGAAGACGTCGTAATGGATGATCTGATCCTTTATACACACGCGCGGGGACGATGATACCGGCAAACCCGATGCTGAATAAGGTAATCCTGGAGAGATTGGCGTCTAGGCTTTCCCCGTTTACTTATTACCCGTCAATGGAATTATCGGCAAGACCACGATCTGCGGCTCATTGAGCACCAGCCCTGACTCGTCCATTACACACCCCACACGCCCGAGGACCACCGTAACCCGTAATTCTAGATGGGGCATTACCCATTTCAGAGATTGCCGTGCTGTGACGTTGAGAGGTCGCCTGTCATTGATGAATCGGTGAAATCTAAAGAGTTGTCCACAACAAGTACTTTCTCCTGGGAACATTATCTGTTTAGGCGTAGAACAATCGAAAAAGTTTTCGTGTGTTGTTGTGATTTGAATCGACAAGTTCGGGAAGAAAGGACACACGGTATCACATCTGAAAGTGATTGAAACTCCGCGACGCCTGCCCGTCAACTCTCAGGCCCGTGAGCCATGGGGATCTGCACATCATCACCACCACAGCCTTTCCATATCCGCAAATCTTCCCCAATTGAGGTTAGTTGGTTTCCGTGGTGGATCCTGCTTTCTGGAACCTATCTAGAACTCGACTTTCAAGTGAGCTTCACACGACACATTGGAGTCATGGGCGCTATCTACTGTATTTACAATCGTGAATCCAACGTTGAACACATGTTTGCCTTGAGGCCCTGAGGTTCAAAGCCAAACTCTGAGCCAATGTCGGTTTCTCAGATGTTACCCGCATAAGTACTTCCCGTTACCAAACCGCCGATCATATCGCCCTAAGACGTGTACCGGCTTTCTAACGCTGAGCAGGGTTTCGGCGGACGAAGATCTGCATGAGGTTGAACTGTACACTCAGATATTTTCATAGAGGACAAGGCGAGGCATATACAATGAATCGTGATATTTGGAGAACATGCTTCTTCGGACCCCTCAAGGTGCGAAATGGTCATGAGTATTAGGATGTCCTAATAATGCCGGAGTCTTCAGGGTATGATTGCGCAGCTCCCTGGACTACGCGGAGGTAGGTGCGGCTTAGTGTGGTTCTCAGAACCTTGTATGTGGCGCGTGCTAGCTTTGATACAATCGGAAGCATGGCCAACTATTATCGAACAAGGCAGCTTGAGCTGTGCATATCCTCGCTCGCTCGACCAGCTTCGTACTTCATGACGTGTTGTTTGTAAAACGCTCAAAGCCGAAGGTACTATGAAGGCTGCCACCTCTTAGACAACTGCATTGTCCCTTACACTGATACATCACTTTGAGCTTCCGCTGTTAGGTCGCCGTGAGGTGGAAGCAACTTAAATGCGAGTCAACTAGCATACCAATACTGCGGCGCGGCGATTAGTACCCGCTTCAAGCTTCCTCATTTGTGGTTCGCCCGCGGTCCCGCTATTGATGATGATGATGGTAATATGGGTGATCTGCGAGCTCAGCTACAAATAGAACCGTGCCGCCCAATGGGGATCATTGTTGAGCTTTCTATTGATATCTGCAACCGGACGCTGATCAGACGAGTCCTGAAAGACCGAGAAACGCGACGGAAGCAAGCCATTTTCAACACAGACCATAAAGAGGTTCTTCCTCCATTCGTACAGGGAAGGTGCAGACTCCGACATTGACGGTGACAGCGAGTAGCCTAACTGAGTGTACACCAGGTTGAACAAGCGGTATAAACTCGACCGTGGTACCCCAGAGGCTCTACAACGATCAGAATCCCTCGGTTCTATGATATATCACTGTCAATAATAGATCACGAAATCAAGTAATTTCTCACCTGAAGCTGAGTTACCTTCCCTCTGTAGCTCCTGGGACATCTTTCAAATGATCACGGAGTTTAAAGATACTCTGTTGCAAAGCAGAGCCATTGTATGCGAGAGAAAGAACTAGAGCCGCCTACCATCATCCTAGATGGAAGAATCAGAACTCAATGATGTTTGCAAAGAGATACGGGATAGCATTAAGTTACCTGTAAGTCCGTTGTGAGCGTGTTAACGTGAATGTGGTACTTGTGTATATGTACAATCTAGATCCTGGTATATCGGGTGTCTTCTTTCCCGGTGGACTCTCACTGGTATATTTCTCTATGGTGCAAACTACGGCTTGAGAAGCATTGCGTAAGGTTTCCAAAGAGGGTGGTGCCAGGTAGCTCTGAACGCGACTAAGGTTACCGGGCTTCTTGCTGCTTCCCCAGCGACAAAGGTTGGATACGTTGACATTCACCGAGAAAGCCGAAGTTGAAACCGTCAAATATGTAGAGTGTATCTCGACGAGGGAGAGATTTGAATCGAAAGCAGAGCATCCAAACTTTGGCCTCCTTGTTACCGTTCCCAACCATCCTCACGGAGGGGACTTAGGTGCGTAAGTGACGCCGTTCAATTAACGGTGTCCAGCCTAAAGACCGCCTGCCAAGATTGGGGGGATACTCCCGATATGCCGTACATGAGGCCTGTTACAATAAAAACAGCGTCAAAATGTCTCCAGTGGCTTGCTAGTGGCTCGTAAATGCGATCTAAGCATGGCATCGTCTTCAAGAGTAACCTCCTTATAAAACTGAAGCAAATCACCAATTTTTAAGGGCGAGGATGTGATACCAAGCCGCGTTTCTCACGTAGATGGTGAACATGTCTGTTTGTAGTTCGTGCACCATCAATTTTTTGTTGCTATCACAGAACCACGTGGTCTAGAATCCCAACTTAATCCTCTTCCAACACTATTGCTCACAATGTTCAACGTGGGGTCTTGACACATATTTTCCATAATAATTGACTATTCTGGAGCAATGTTTGCCCGACCTTGGTCGGTCAGTACCCTATATTCTTTCCAAATCGGACTCATCACCAATCCACTCACACCAAGGGCTTTCTTTGCCACCCACCAGATCGTCTGTTGACATTGTAGTTTGCTAACGTTGTTGTGTCCAATGGTGATATCCTTGGCATGTCTGGACCTTTCTCATAATCTTTTAGCCGATGTAGGTGCGTTTTGTACCCTTTGACAGCATGCACCCATCCGTTTGGTGAAATGTCATGTCACGTTCTCAGTACCAAATGAAGCATGGTCGGATGGCATGAAGCCTGCAAGCATCTAGGTGGCGCGGCTCCTGTCCTTTCAACACGACATTTGTCACGATCACCTTGAATGTTATGTGCACGAGTCGACACAACGATTTTCGCACATGACGTGATGGACAGCTCGACATATGGACTCCTCCAAGATGTTCCTGATCTTCATATGATAACTTCTACCGCCGGTGAAGACGGTGTCTCTTTGGTGCCCCCCCCCCGAAAGCTCGCCCTAAGAGTACACGCCTGGAAGGAGGTCCTGCATGATACATGCGTCGAAGGGGGGCAACAATCACGCCCCTACAGTGTTCTAATTCATTAGCTGGCTAGTCCAAGACCCAAACCTTGTCAACAATACCGAGTATGTCCGTCCTTATGGAACTGAAATCCCATAGTGGCTTTAACGCGTTTCTTGTTCAACAAGCCACACATGTCAATGTCAATCTACGTGACCCACAGATTCGCGTGTCGCTTTTGAGTCCGCTTGAGACCGTTCGCTTGCCAGCTCTCACGCGGAACTTCTTCGATCCGGTGGTACACTTTTTTCCGATTCTGGCCTATCCTGAATTGTACGTTTCTTCCAAATCGGTTAGTTGCACCGTATATGGAGTTTGGAATAAACGCTTCTTGGGATTGAGCGAAGCCGGAAACACAGTCTTGCGAATTACTGCCGATCATTATCTATTTCCATGAGGATAAAACTTGTCTCAGGTCTCACTTCCTTCACTTCCAATCACTGACATAAGTATAACCCTCCCTATACAAGGCAACGGGTGATTTCTAATCCTCGGTTACAAAGTGGATCATATGAGAGGACTACATGCCCCTTATCGATGTGCTGAGCTATTATCTGGCTTCTAGACAGCTTTCTTCATATCAACTCAGACTTGTTCTGTCGGCCAGCTCTGTTCTACCTGCATCGGGTAGAGCATTCTCGGGGTGATGTGGGTCAGCCTATAGTTATCTGAATGGTATGACGCAAACTGCCGATCCAATTCATAAAAGTGTAGCGAAACGTAACTCAGACTACATCGATGTGGCTTAAGCTCTCAACTTGTCTGGCTTATAACAGGCACATCGTAAGTCAATTTTTTTAAACTCAGTAGAGGCCATCCAAATTCATCGGAATGCTCAGGACGGGACTTGGACGTGATCCCTCTTAGTTTAAAAAGCCTCTGCGCTGATTTTGTGTACTTCCACACTGCCTTCCTTACGGCTGGACGCTTCTAATGCGGCTCTGGAGAGCAAATACCCACCCCATCGACTTTCATCATATCATTAATGTTTCGTTGAATAGGTTACAATGTTAAACAGCCAGGAGACCCTGTCAAGGGTGTGTCAATATTCTCTTTGTTGTATTGAGGCCATCGGAAGGACGTTGCAGCTGCCAATAAGTCCCCAACTGTCCTCAGTTTAGGCAGCGATTGTTACGAGGTCACGAAGATGGAGCCAGAGCAGACTTCTGGTGCGCCTCGAAGAATGGAAAGAGTGTCCTTCAGCTCAAACTCGTATAGCCCTCAATTACTCCACGACTTCTCTATAATGCTCAAAAGTAATACAACATCACACCGACAGAAGCCGAGTTCAATTTGTAGGGGGTCTGAATTAATCGTCACTGACCGTCTGCGTACGCGTTGAAGCGACTCCTAAGCGATAGGGTATGGAAGGACGGTGTATATACTTCCTCGCACATGCGACCATCCCATGGAAGAACAACTCGCACAAGGAAACGGCATACCCATATATATATCCACCTTTCGCCATACGTGTCGCCACCGCCCTCCTTTAGGCCCGTCGAGATCTGCGGATCGCGCGGAGTACCTCTTTGCGTCGAGGAGGGTAGACGCACATTGTTCCGAGGACATGATGCAATATGGTCGCGCATTTCCCCGTTCATGCTTTGATGCTGATATGCTGATCAGAATTTGAACATGGTGTACACCATGATCCGTTTGCCAATCAATTCCTACGCCGACCAACGAGCAACGTATGTACAACGCTTTCGTTGATTTTCTTGATTTTGAAAAGAATAGTTCGTTCATCTTGCATACTTCTCTGTAAGGCTGGTGTGGCTTACAGTACAACTCGAACTGTTGCATATATAGCATACAGCGGCTGAACAGGCATTTGTTCAGTCGTCTCACCTTTTTGGCTGCAAAGGTTCTCATTTGTGTGCTTGGGACCACGCTTACAGTCTCGTGGCGTGGCGTTGCTCCTGGAGTCAAAAGACAAGTGAACCACTATAGCGGCTTTCCGTTCGCCGCAGACATAAAACCACGAACACATCCATTGACCATGATCGTCGTAAACGTAGCCTCCACTTCGGTCTCATCCAAGCCTCATTGGCTCGACGTGTTGATCCGGAATATTCAGCTTCGTCAACGATAGAGAGGGACTTAAGGGGACGATCTAGCCTTCGCCCAATTAGGCTGTTCTCGGGATCACTGCCTCACATCTTTGGTTCTATCGATATAACCTGCATGCGCTCGTCTACTTTACGGGGCGAGTCTTCGAAGGTCATATCGCTCTCTCCTTGTGGATGGCTACCTACCATTGAACTAAATGCTCTTTCTCAGAGGTTTCAGACCGCTCTTTATCATGGCCACTTTCAACACTTTCTCTTGAGCCCTCAACTTTTGCGAATTCCCTAGACAATACCGTTCCTTCCTCCCTACCTTATTTTTGCCACCCATTCAAACAACGAGATAACCCTAAAACCACGGTGACATGGCCGAGCGGTCTAAGGCGCCAGAATCAGGATCTTCTTCGGAGAGCTTTTCATCTGGTCTTTCGGGGCGGGAGTTCGAATCTCCCTGTCATCATGGAGGGGATTACTTCAGGGTTTGTTTTTTCTATCTGCGAATATTGTACACAACCGTGACCATCAACCAAATCGACCGAACAGTTTGACCCGAGAGAATAGATGATGTCATTCGCTTCCTTCAGTCGGGTGACCTTACTGACAAAGTTGTAGTGCGAGGCTAGTCTGCAACTGAAGTGAAACTTCATTATGCAAAGAACCTGTGACCTTCGGTGGTGTGGAGGTGGCCAATTGCTCTATGGCCACATCCCCAACCATGACAGCAGTTGCATTGCAATCTTCGACTTTCCATCTGCGAAAATAGCCCGTGTATGATGGCAATATTCAATGTTGGATAGACGAACTAAAGAAGGATTAATACAATATGGCATACAAATGCTATGAGGGAACGGGGGACAGCCTACCGACACTGTGTGTAATAAACATTTCCCAACCCTTCAAGAGTTATTGATTCGGAAGAAGTTGTCGCGAGCAATTGCATGAATAAAGCCAAGAGTTAGAAGGGATATGAGATCGCAGTCCATAAAGGCAAGTAATACCGGGTATAACATGACCCATCTACGATCGCACCTGTAGAATGGTGTAGGTGACTCCTGATTCCAATAAAAGCCATATAATATGAATATGCCAAGTTGTGAAGATAGATTTTTTTGGCCCCCGTAATCCCTTATATGCGGACCTGGTGTAAATCAGTTATGGCACAGAGGCTGATGTAATGCTGAGGATAGTGAAGATCTAGTTGTTTATGGCTCCTTCCCTTGGAAAAATTTCGCCATTGGAGTGGCCTGACTGCCACAGACAAGCTCTCGCGCACAGTGCAGATGCGCCAAACGCGGCTAAATGTGTTGTGTCGCTGGCTCTGCTACTGACTACGCGACCAAGGCCCTTGCCAAACACAATCAAACAATGCGTGGAGTGTCGCCTAGTGATCATCGCGGGTCTGGGTAACCCGTAACGGGTAGGTGCGGGTGGGGGTACGGGTTCAAAACTAGTTACCCGTTGGCATACCCGTACCCTCAATGCGGGTATGGAGGGTATCACCGCGTATGACGACATATTTTGCACAGCATATCGATGTGTGATCGCATTTCAAAATGAGTTACAATTTTTTTTCTCGATTGCTCTATTGAAGGTCATATAGACTATAAAAGAAAGCTAAATAGCTTGAAAAAGCTTAAAAGTACTTTGAACAACACTATAACTCCTCATACACTCTCATAATCTTCTCATATCACCCAATGAAGATCTCTTGACACTGCATCTAATCTCATTCTTGACTGAACGTGCTATTGATAATCCTGAATTCGAAGCAGCTAGATGAAAATGAACCAGAGGTGTGCTTTGCTAGTTTTTCTACATGAATAATTCTCTCATCTTTCATAAAGACTGTTCCAGAGCCTTCGACATCTCGTAACATATTTGATAACCTTCCGTCCGTGTTGCTAGCACCCAAGATGAACTCGACCATTATCTCAGCACAGACCCAGAAATTACTGTAGATGCCATTCAGTGGTGGACTAATCAATGCAGTATGTATCCACGGCTCTCAATTATGGCCCTCGACTATTTATCAATCCCTGGCAAGCATTGACTCACTCATATATCACTTGCTAATCATGTCATTATTTTTAGCTACCTCAGTTGATGTTGAACGTGTTTTTAGCCGTGGACACATTCTATTGTCTCACCTTCGTAATCGTCTCTCTCCTAGGAGCACTCAGGCTTTGCTGTGTTTTGGAGATTGGGTACAAAAGGGCCTAATTATGGACAGGGATTTTATGATAATCAAGTCAGGGGATCCGACCACAGAGGAGGCCGTGAATGATGTTAATTAATCATATTACATCTCTCCTTTAAAATAATCTCATTGTACATAGACATATACAACATAGACTACCATTTAATATACTTTCCAACTGTACAACTTGCAGGAAAGTTGTCCACTTTGCGGGTCATGGGTATCCATCAACCCATGAAAGACCCTTACCCGTACCCACACAAATCTGATACCCATTTGAAGGGTACAGGTTTTGATGGGTATGGGTATGGGTTCATCAAAAAATACCCAAGGGTTACCCGTGATGATCACTAGTGTTGCCAAGATGCGATACTCCACCGTGATTCATATTGAAGATCATTAGAGTGAGCATCACACTTGTGTGCAAGCACAAAATGTTAGCAGTCCTCAGAATGTCCTGAGCAGACCCAACATACCTAGTGAAGCCACACCTGACAATCACATTGTTTCGAATTGACTGAATATTGGCAGCCTTAGTTTCAGATGAGGTTGGGTCAATTTTAAACTTTGGAATACATACATGCCAAGAACTGCAGTAGATGTTATAATGGTGATCGTTCTGATGGCAGATCTTGTGTAAGGGCAAATGGTGTTCACAGTGTCAGTGATGTGCCCTCTCAGTCATTTTCCAATAGTGAGTGACACTGGCTAGAAAAGGTGTGTGCTCATTGGGGTTTGGAACAAGGTCTCTTTACAACCACCCACCAACCATGGGATGAGATTGTTCCTGCTGTGCATGCTTCTTGGGGTCAGCACCATGGTTTGTTCACTGGTAACATCATAGTACTTATATATCAGGCAGATGCATCTAACTTGGTGATGAGCTTGGAAGTGGCAGATTGTTGAGATCACCATCAAACAAGTTGTCAAGTGCTAGGGCTAGTGACAAAAAGATATTCCACACTTAGGGATCCAATAGATTGGAGCGCAACATGAATTGTATTGACTTTAGATAGTTTTAGGTGTAAAATGTGTAGTTGAACACTGTCTCAAAAGAAAGTCTTACTTCTGGCCAGGCTCAGGCTCTTATCAACCCTATGAAGCTACAACTTTGGAACACTATCCAGACCACTCCCTGGGGCCTGATAGTCCTGATTGTACTTGCTTTCCTCCTTGCTTTCTTCCTCCATTTTATATTAAGCCAGGGTGCATGGACCACCCAATCCCATTGCCCTACTCCAATATTCTGACCCCTTTCCTTGATAACAGGCCTGCTCAATTGAATTGATCTAGGGGAGGGACCATGTGGTGCACCTTGGTGCCACATGGTTCCATCCTCAACCTTTTTCCCTCATAACTATTTTTGTGCTTCTCTGATACTACCTGCCTCCCTTATCTATTACCCATTCCCAAAGTTTTCCCAACCCATTCCTGCCCTGGGATGCATCAGAACACATAGCACACCCTCTTGAGCAGAACAGGTCAACAGACTGATGTCACCATTGATCTGCTTCGGTAATCACCAGGAGCTGAGCCAACTTCCTCTTTTGGGCTCAGTTAACTTGATTCCTTTTTCATGGTAGTCCAACCTTGCCTCTACCTGGGGTTGACCCCATGCAAGGCCTTCTTTCTATCCACTGGTGCCTCATTCTGTGAACCTAGATAAATAAAGGTGAACAAAGGTGAACATCAGTCAACAAGGTCAACCAGTGATGGGAAAAATGAGGGAAAATGATGGGACATTCCACCACTCATCCAGTGCATTGCTACCTTGCCTCTGTGTGAGGTTTATCCTGTGCAAGGCCTCAGCTTCTCCTTCTTCCCTTTGCATTGGGTGTACCCATACAGAGTCCTGCTCCTCTACTGCTGAGTAGGGTAAAACCTTGCCCAGCACATCTGTCAACTAGAGTCAGACTTTGAACTTGGCAAGGACTAGTGCATCACTGCCTTGCCTCTGCTGGGGCTTTTGAGCCAAACTGGGCCAGAACAACACTAGCCAAAATGTTGCTATACTGAGGGCTCATATCAACCTAAACAAATGGAGTCAATGCTTCAGCCCTAGTGTGAGGCAAATTGAGATTGACAGATTTGGTACCACATGTCTTCCTTCATTTTCCATTTGTGTTTGTGTTACCAAGGCCACTGTTCCCCTTTGTGGCCCCAGACCCACCATATATGGGCTCATTGGGCATGCCTGGCACAGTGCTAATGTAAGGCATAATGCACTACTAATAATTCTTAGCACAACAACAATGATCTAATAGGTTCAGGATCAGAAGCTTGGCCAAAGATAGAGACAAGAACACATATAGAACTCAGAAGTGCTCACAAGTGGCATAAGGAGGTGGGATTATTTTGAGTTCCATTTGTGAAATGGAGAGTATAAATACAAATGCCCAGGTTTATTGTTCATCATACAATAAAGAATGACTGACTTTGTGCTTACTTTGTCATCTTGATATGCAATGGCTAATGTTGGCAGAGCCTTTGGGGAGCTGAAAGAAGTTTAATTTACAGTGTATGTGGGCACTTCTCCAACACATTCTGTTTGGGGTAAAGTATTTTTTTTCACATTTTTTAAATATTTTTTTAGGAGAACTCACCAAGAAACATTGATTCCTGCATTTTCATATTTTTTCCCATGTGTTTCAATTTCTTTGGGGCTGAGGAACAAATTTGTGGTACTTATCTGAGCTGTCAGCTGACAGATGTAGTACCTAGCAATAAAAGAAATGCAAATTTTCATTCCCTGCTGCCCAGCCTGTTGAAAACCCAGAATGCATTGCAAAGGTGGCCATAAAAGCAAAGCTGCAATCCAGTGAGAAGCAGCAAAATGTGATGAAACCATACCCCAATCACTTCCACAAGATTCATCATTGATAAGCAATCTGACGTACATTGAAGTTGACAATAAGTTATAACTTTCCTTACTCATTTGATGATAGATAGGGCCTTAATATCAAACAAGCAGCTTATGCAGTGAAGAAATACACTTTGCATCAGTGTATCCTTAATGCAATCATGATGGATCTTAGTATTATCACATACAAAAAACACTACAAATTGTATTGGTTATGCAACTTGAAGACATGTTGTTGGTCTCTGACCATGATTTTCCATATTTGCAACCCTAATGATGCCATCAGCTTATGTAATAGAGTTTATTTTACTTGTCCTGTGGTCAAAAATTTATATTTGCTCAGATTGAACTGGGAACCACACTGAAAGATATGATATAGTAGAGATGTTCTGTGGTGTTTTTGAAGCCATAGATTGAGTAAAAAAAAAAGTAGTTTTGGTTTGACCATTTTTGTTTGCTCCCTGCCAACTCAGTTGATGGGAAGTGCCCACATGCACTGTACAGGCAAGGACTCTTCATACATGCATAAACCTAGAATTTTTGTCTGCAGGCTCAACCATTCCTCCTTGTGGCACCCTGTAATAAAGTTCTTACATCAGGATGTTTGGTTTGCTGATAAGGCTAGTCACATAAACATTGTTAGGTGAGGTTTATATAATTATTAATTATATTTCATATGTTACAAATATTGCATAAGTTAGGTACAGATCTGGTACAGATAGTGTTGGCATATATGTTGACAAAGGAGGCAGGGGCAGAACAAGGTTGATAATGGAATTTTCAAGAATGATTCTATTTTGATTAAGTTAGGTTCAGTACTGCCACCTTCATTGCCTTCACATCATGCACTAAGTATATGGATCAGGGTTTTCACACTTGCAACCTGGTGTTCTTTTTTCAGTGTTCATGATTCCACCCTTGATCTTTTACTATAGGCCATATAATTACATATATCTCACTTCATATATAGACCTTTATCATTTCCCATATCTCACAACCTATTATTCACCTCTTTATATGAAGTTAGATCCTTACCCTATTCAATGATACCCTATCCTCCCCAACTACCCAATGTTGCTTCTGAACTATCTGGACAATCTCACTTCTTAAAAGGTGGTGATGGTAAGAGTCACACAGTCTGAATTCCACCAATCATTGTCCCTCATTTGCTACATGCTTGACACTCTTCCAGGGCCATAGTTCAGTAAAGGCTGTCACCTTAGTAGAGATAACTGTGCATCCACCTATGAACAAAAAGGCCAGTGTAACAGAGAGATAGGACTTGTTCATGAAACTGATTAGATTTGATTGCTAGTCATGAGTTTTCAGCTAACTCATATTTTTTGTTTTTATTTGTCTTTGCCTTTGACTTTTCTTGGCTCTATCATTGTCTTGGTCTGTTTAATTGGCAGGGATAGCCCTGCTTATTGGATGAGTAGTGGACAGTTGGGATAGGAGAGAGGGTGGTAGTCAGTTTGGACAACCAAGCTGACTAGGGAGGTGGACAACCCAGCCAACTTGAAAAGAGAGAGAAGAGAAGACTCTGTGCCAGTTTGAACAGCCAAGCTGACAGGAGGACATGGAGAATAGGATCTGCACTGGCTAAGGTGACTGATTGGACTGAGGAAGGAGGAGTTTTATTAGTATCAATGTCCAGGACTAGGTGGCAAGCAAGTGGATGGGCCAGAACATGATGTTTTCTTGGGTAGCATCAAATACACAAAGGTAGGGAGACCATCTGTGCTGCTCAGAAGATGAAACAACCTGTTCCTTCTGTCTTCCTTGTTCTTGGACACTGTAGCCATTTGAACCCTATTCCTTCTAGATTGTTGCAACTTCTTTACTACCTACTGTTAAAACTTAGTTATTATTCACATGCTCATACTATGATACACATAACACATTGTATTTACATCAATGAACTTACCTTTTGCCTTTTAGCCTGTGTACAATCATGATCTTGGTTACTGTCCCATTGGTTTTGTATTTTGTTATTTGTTTTTTTGTGGTTTTATATTTCCTTCTATGTATTGTCAGTCAATTGGGATATCCTTGTTGACCAACACTCCCCTTCATCTTCCTATTCTTCTATTATTAGGGCTAGTCCTGGTGAAATAACTGACATATCAAATGAGTTTACCCTTCAATTTGTCACAAGCCTATCATATCCTCTACTTCATACTGGTGACTAAGATGGTGTTTTGACTTTAGTTTTTGTGACTTAAAATTGTTCTTTCAGTCCATTTTACTTACATAGTTTCTTCATTATCTACTGATGATATAGAAGACATAGAGATGAGGAATAGGGAGGAAAGGGATGTCAATAAATGTCTGCATAAGTTTGAGGAGCTTTTGAATCCTTTACTGGCTGACCAGGAGATCATGTAAAATCAGGTGAATTGGTACTTTTTCAAGGGTCTCTCAGGTTCATTCAGGATGCATGTGTTTGACAAGATACCAGATGACTCAGGAAATTGTGTCCCTTTGGTAGATAGATGTACAGATGAAATAGATTCAACAGTACTTTAACAAATGAGCCCTTTAAAATGACATTATGGTGGTGGCCTTAGGAATGGACAACAGCTCATCAGAATCCAAATATGATGGGGATTATTGTCAATTTTGGCTGAAGAAGAAAGAAACTAAGAAGAAGGCATTATTTGAGTTTGAAGACAAGGGATTTAAGAAAATGGAGTCAGAGCTACTTAAACCTTATGATTTTGATACCAATTTGGGTGGTTTGACTAGGAAACTTGAGAAGTTGAAGTTATCAGGTTCAGGTGTTTGGCAAGGCCAAGGTTTCTTTATTTGAGAAGAGTTATGTTGACATAACTGCCAGATAGAGGGACTGCAGGCTCAGATAACAGCTTTTCTAATGTTGCACAGAATTATGATCATTGTAGCATGTACAGAAAAATTGCAAATCAGCCAGACATGCACCCCTTGGATTACAATATCTGTTCAAAGATAAAGAACTTATTAGAAGAAGAGCTCATAAAGGAAGATGGTCTTTGCATTGTTGCTACTGATGAGTCAATATTGCTCTCACCTTTGACTGAGATGGGAGGAGTAGCACAGAGGTTGAGGGAGTTAAGGAGCCATGATGAAAATAAAGGAAAGTTTCCTTTTAATTCTTGATGCAAAACTTACTGCACTTAGCTCTGTCTACTTTAACTTGGCTTCAGTTTGATGAATTAGATTTGTTATTGGATAGAGTAATAGGTGTGGTGTCAGAAGAATATACTACAAACTGGAGTTTATTGGTGTCACTGGCATCAAGAACTGAGAAAAAGGAGGTTCTATTTGACTCTAAGGTTTTCAGGACTAAAGAAGCCAAAGAGAACATTAGGTCAGTCCCTTCTATTCAAATTCCTGCAGCTACTACTCATCCAAAAGCAGGACCATCAAATAAAGTGACCAGGTTTCCAAAGCCTGTTTCTACAATGTCTGAACCTGTTTCCCCTTTCATGGATAACCTTTCTTTTGAAATTAACTTACAGAGCCAGATGACATACAGGCCTATAGATAGGAAAGTTTGCCCAGTCCCCAGTTACATGCCCTACTCAGCCTGATGAAGCTTCAAACTAATCAAACTATGACCAATTGAACCTTTACCACTAGATCCTCCTCAAATTTAAAGCTTTATCCCAGACAATTGTCTAACTCAAGAATAACTTGGTACAATCATTTCAAATGTTTCTGCTGATTTTTTTTTGTTCTAGAGAAATGGACTTAATGGTATTTGTATTATCAAGACATTGATATGCTTTAGCTTTCAATCATTCAGAATGAGGTACATTTCTCCCTAAGTATTTCCTTGACTATAAATTTCTAGTTATCAAGTATACTCCATAGATTCAAGGTCCTATTTGCATACTTTATTAAAGGTAAAGTAAGAGAAACTGGAGCAATGATGGTGTAGTGGTCACCAATGCCCTGGTCACACACAAGTGCATTTTGCTGCCCTGTACCTGCCAGTTCCAGGTCTGTTGGAGCCAACACTTTAGATACACCATCTCTTACCACACATCTACACCTTGCCAAAACCTTTTGACAGCATCCCCTTCCTTATACAAATCTTATCCACCATCTCATCTTGCTACCACTTCTGGAAATGTGGACCTTCCAGTACTTTAACATACAATCATCCATTTCAGAGCCTAGAAACAGTAATGCAAAGGACATCACCTTCTCATAGTTTTGGGGAGCCCAAAAAAGAGCCAAGTTACTAGCATCATCAAAGTTAAACAAGTACAATGTGCTGGCTGTGATGCTAGTGTCAATCAAGTGGGAAGAATGGTCAGATTGAGTTAGATGTGGGAATAGAGTTAGCTGAAGGAATATGAAGGACTTAGCAATGCAATGGGATCTTTTAACACACACACAAACTGGCTTCATATTGGCACTCAGCACTTACCACCCACCAATACTCAAGATTTCAATATCTGATCTTGGTCAGGCACCTGTCACAGCTGGTTGATCACCCTCTAGGTCCAAAGACCCAGTGCTCATTGTCAACAATACCCAATGCAAACCCATTCAAAAAAAAGTTAAATCACATAAATTACCATATGTCCATATGTTCTGTGTGAGATAGAAGTTGTTCTCCTAGCCATAATAAATAAATGATTAAAAAAAAAAGTAAGAGAAGCAATCCATACTTATATTAATGCAGGAAAATATAAATATCCCACAGCTTCATATTGATCAAGAGTATTTTCTGTGATGAAAAATGGTGACATTTGCTTGGTGACTGACCTACAGCCATTGAACCAATTAATGGTGAGAGATTCTGCTTTGCTGCCAAGGGTTGATGATTTTGCAAAAGGCTTCATAGAATATGTAATCTATGGATTATATGACTTGTATTTGGGATACAATGCAAGAGTCATAGCAGAAACTTCTAGACTATTAAGAAATTTTCACAGTCCAGAAGAACTACTGAGGCAAGTGTGCATGTCTCAGGGATTTGCTAATGCTATTCTCAAGTTCCAGAAGTACATGACTCATATAACAGCTAAATAAATGCCAGAGATTGGAAACATATTTATTGATGATACCAGATTTATGGGGCTTTCTACTTGGTATGATGAAGAAGAGTCAGCACCTAAGATAAGGCACTCTATATATGAGTATGCCACCATTTTGGATCAATCCTTTGCTCATTTCATTGAGGCTGGGGTTACTGTATCTGAGCCCAAGGTGATGTTGGCAATACTTTGACTAACTATTGTAGGAATAGCAATATCCTACAAAGGATGATATCTTAGGCATAGGCTCATGACAAAGATCAAGAATTGGCCTGAACTAGAGACAGTTACAGATGTCAGGTCATTTCTAGGAATGGCAGGAGTAGGAAGAAAGTGGATTCCTCATTTCTCCATGATAGCTAAGCCTCTCACTTTGCTTATTCAAGTTACTCGACATGACTTTAACTTTGGAAATGAAGCTAGGAAGGCCATAAAGAAGATCAAGGACTTGGTGCCTATAGTGCTAGTTCTTATTAAATTGGTTTATGAATAGGTGAGTAAATTTTCATGTACCGATCCTTTGCCTAGGGAATGTGAGGAAGGACTTGTGATCCTTGTGGTTGACTCTTACATAATAGGAGCAGGATGAATCTTGCAACAAATCAAGAAGGCTAGAAGAAACCAATACTTTACAGCCCTTGCACATTTAATGATACTGAATCCTGCTACTTCCAACTCAAGTGTAAATTATATGGGGTATTTAGGACTGTCAAGATATCTAGGCATTGAATATGGGGAGTTCACATTTGCCTGAATATTGACACCAAGATTTTGAAGGAAATGATACAAAATCTAGATTTACCAAATGCCCTGATAACATGCTAGATTCAATATATCTCACTCTTTTACTTTACCATTAGGCACATCCCAGCAGCTTCTCATCAAGGTCCTGATAGGTTATAAAGACAGAAGGTGAGACAAGATTCAGAAGACTCTGACACAGATGAGTTCCTAGATCAGTTTGAAGAAGCCCATACAGTAGTAAGTCCTGCTTTATTGAACTATATGAAGGCAATGTTTGCTGGAGTCCTCTATAGTCCTTTTTTTTGCACTGATAGGAACAAAGTTTTTCACAGGTATTGCATTTTTGTTATATTCCATTTTCTCACAGTCAGAAGCCTTTCAAATGGCTGAATTTGGTGCATCTCTAGATATTATATTAAGAACTAATTCATTTCAGATGTTTGATCCCTCACAAGTAGAGATTGATAAAGAAAGGGCTGGATTGCTGGTAAAGAGGTCACTCTTGAAGAATAGAAGAATATCAACATGTTTGGGTATATGAGGAGGGAGTTTGAGTACAGGAAAATAAGGATAGAGGAGAACAGAGAGTATCTGTTAAGAGATGAGGTGTATCCTTTTCTGGTTATCTGTTACAAATTAGGATATGCCTCAGTATCTCTGGATGACTCTATTGCAGCTTTGCATCATAACTTTGGAGAAGTTGATGAGCACACAAAAATGGGGGACCCTCTTCAATGTAGGGACAATTGGGCACATTATTCCAAAGTAATGGATTTCCCTGTAACCTTTGCAATATATAGATTTGGCATAAAGGCTGAAGATGGAGAAATGAAATTCCTTGAAATAATGGAGTTTTGAAGACTGGAGAGTTCCCTGCTACTATGACACCAACACAAAATGCAAGACTTTTATTTGCAAGACCAAACAATTTTTTATTCATGACAAATAACTCTAGAAGATTGAATGCAAAGGTAAGCAACCTCACCTTATGATTATTGACCTGGAAGGTAGGAAGACTCTGTGGGTGGAGGGCCAAAATAATGCAGGTAGTCAGGTCATTCCCATCCAAAGTATACTGAATCTTCAAGGTAGTCCAGTCTACAGGATTGGCAGAGCTACAAGAAGCTTTGAAGGTTATAAATGGTATTGTCAACATAACCATCCTAACCTATTCTTTTGCAGCTGCCTTAGCTAACAAAATATTCAAACCTTTGAACCACCAGCTTAGTTATCTTCAGGGATCCCTCTTCCTGGATTGCTTATAATGATATAGATGAATACTCTCAAAATTGTCATCCCCATGGTTTGGTCTTCTCCAACATTTCTGAGCTTACAAACCTTGAAAATGAAGATCTACCTTTATGTTAGAGACAGTTTCTGTTGAAGTATTACATCTTGTCATAGACACCTCTGATACTAACATGTACAAATATACTTACCTATCTACTATAGCTTTTGTATGTTTGTTCTTTACCTTCAATATGCTTATTGCTGTGTCCATGCACTGGCTGAGTCAAGCCAGCACCATGTCCCACAAGACACTCACTGGCTACATCACTATGCCAGCATCTCCAGTGCCTCTTCACTGATGGCCACATCATTCATCTTGGACTTCAGTTCCTCATCCTTGCACCTCTGCATCACCTCATTTCTGCCCTTGGCAACAAGCCCCTTCAATAGCTCATAGGCCCTGCATACCCTCTGCACACTCATTCAATGTTCTTATTCTTTGCTTTACTTCATTCTTGTAATGCTCAAAAATTTTCTCATTGGATTGCTATTTGATGGGATTGATTGCTGGGTCTTGCAATACACTCTGTGCACAGTTTTTCTTCCACAACTACCACCATGCCTTCCCCTGCTTGCACAACTATCAATACTGTTTCAACATTCCTTTCAGCCTCCCTGGTTCAAGCTCTCAAACTCTCAGATGACAACTGAACAGCATGGGCTGAAAATATGGAGATGTTCTTCATTGGAGTAGGAGCAGATTAGGTCACTTCAGGCAGTATTCTGGAGGGTGGAGAGGCATTGGACAAGTCCCTGGTATTGTACATTTATGCTTTTATGGGAACCAGAGCAGCACTATTGTATCAAGGCTTTCAGATCTACCACTGCTGCTTGGACTACCCTCAAAATCATATACAACAAGTTCACCATGGGTTGTTGTATCTGTGCCTATGATGCTATCAATTCCATTGAGCATAATCCTTCTTGCTCTATCACAATCTACATCCAGGCTATCACTGCTGCCTTTCAGTCTCTCAAAGACCTAAACAAGTCTACTTCTGACACTATCATTGCCAATCACTTCCTTTGCCATCTTGACACTTCTTACTCTGCCGTACACACCAGCATTCTCTCTCAAGAGACCAAGCCAGACCTTGCCAAGGTCAAGGCCACTCTCATTAGGTCTGCCAGTAGTGACTTTGTCATCAAGACTGAAGCCAGTTGCAGTGCACACCCAGGAGGAGGTGGAAGGATTGGGAAAGGAAAGCCCTCATGGACTGAGTCTATGGTTGAAGGATGAAGGATTTAGAGAAGAGAAGTTCACTTGGTGTGATAAGGCCAATAGCAATGCCTGTCACTGCTAAGGACATGACAGACATATCTCTCACCTCTGCCCTTGTGACATGCCCTCATCCATCAAGGACCTTGTCATACAAGGTAGTGTTGCAAAGTTCAGTTCTATGTTGGTTTTTTGACTCTGAAACTAAAAATCATAAACCACAACCAGTTGCAGTTTTGGCCTTCTTATATGAACCACAATTGGTTCAGCTTGTGGGATCAGTCTTGTTACAATTGAGCAACCAGCTTCAACCAGTGCACATCAGTTCAGGAACAGGTCACCAGTTTTCTTACTCACTTGCCTTTGAAAAGTATATCTACATGTAAAAATAACAGTAAATAAGTAGGACTTGTCATGAACAGTATCTAGATCTCATTCCCAAGCCTCAAGAGCAGATTCTTCATCCAAAGAAGTCCTAAATGCCATCATGTCCTCATCCTCATCAATGACCTCAATTTCCTGCACATTCTTGTATGTAAGGTTGACTATGGTGGGCTTCTAGACAGCCTTGAGGATTTGAAACTTCTTAAAGATCTCTGGGCTGATGCACAAATGCTGATCTATTGCTGTCTGCTTGCTACTAGAGAAAAGACATTCACAAGGAACAGATGAAGCCTGGCATGGTGTAATATTGAGTGCTATACAAGCTATTGTGGGGTATATACCTTTGTTCACCTATAAATAATTGAAAGTTATAACTAGTTAATATACTGAAAGGTTTGTGATGTGACCACCATTTGATGATATCATTGTCCTTTAGGCAATCAAACTTGGAGAGTGAGTCATTGTTCTTGTTGTCTGTTGTTTTGCTTGTTGTGGCAGCTGTAGCTTGAGGCTAAGATGTCCAATAAAGGGCCATCTATTGTTAATTTTAGATGGAGTAGAATATTGAATGGAAATACTCACTGCTTGTTTCATTACATCTTTGGTTTCTCTTCTCAACCCAATTAATAGTATGAAAATTCCCCTTTGCAACCTCAGCCAATTGCTCTTCTTTGCCACCCCACTCTACCCATATGTAATTAATTCTGTAGTAAGGATGGAAATCTCAAAGTTGACTCATGTAGCAAGAGTAGAATAGCTGGTTTGTCCTCCATAAAATTGTAATACTTGAGAATTTTTGAACAGCTGGCTTCCATACTGCTATCATATAGGCAACATTGTGGATCTGCTTGTTTTTTCTCCCATGCTGTCAGAAGAGCTTCAGTGGCAGGGATGATCTTATATAGGGTGGGTTGTTGGTCTAATAAGAAATGGTGCAAACATTTCTTCGTGTCCTGTAAAAGATGTAAATGGTAGGTACAAGAACATTGGGAAAAATATAAAGAACATACAAACAGAATCTCATGAGCATCCTCAATGCATTGCCAGTCTTTGTTGTTGAAGGAAAAAGCAGCCCACTTGATGTGCTTCTCAATGTGGCCAAACACAACATCAGCAGAAGCAATGAAATAAATAATTACCTGCAAGCAGTCTTAATAGACAGGTCAATCATATTCAAGAGATAACTATACCTCTCAAAGCTTCAATGATTGCTCCACCTGATGCATTTAGATAAGCCTTTTAGATATAGTATAAATAGGCAAGAGGACTAATACTCATGGGTTTTGCTTTACCTTCTAAACAAGTCTGCATGCAGTGTGGTACCTTTTAACAGTCATTGAGAGTGTCATGTTGCTTGGCATGTTATCCAGTGTCATTGTGCCCAGCTGATCATTATCCAATTTATCACTGATCAGCATGAGATCCAGATCTGATCACTCACCTTTGAATACCCAGGCCCAATTATCCCAACTTTCTCACAGAGTTCCACAAAGTACCATCCTAGATTATCACAGACTAAGCACCTGACAAGAGTTTGAAACCTACAACTTTGGCAGCAAGTTTCCCTGATTCACTTAACTTGTTCACCTTAAAAAATGTACTGTCATGCCAAGAAATGGTGCCTTTATAGTATCAGCTGACCACCCATCAGCTGTCACACAAATCTTTCCAGGTGCATCCTGTCACAGAGGTAAGTTTTTGACAGATTGCTTAGTGAAAGAAGCTCACCTCAAGTATTCCATGCCTATTGCCAAGTTATAACAACTTACTTGATCATCACATGTAATTAGTTGAGCAATCCATTTAAGGGCTTCATCACAGGAGAACTCCTTTTTCTTGATCAATTCCAACCTGCTCTGCTCCTTTACTATGACACCCTCTTTTTAAAGCTTTGCCCTCTTATCCTCTGCTGGCTTCTCCCTCCACAGACTATGTGGCATAGCCTAGTTATGGGCTGAATATTGTTCTCCTCACAACATTTCAGATATATTTGGTAGTGTTGACACATGTGTGTTTGGCACAAGGAGTTTCCACTGGTATGGAAGCACTGACACTTTTCATATCTCTTTATGTATTTCTCATTGGCTCTGGTTCAAAGGTGGTAAGTTTTTTGTTGTATTTGAAAATCATTTAATGACACACTTGCATAGATAGTACCATTTCCCCTTCACAACAACCTCCTCATCACTGTTCTTTGGAATGAACTTCACATGGACAACATCAGAGAAGAACAGTGCAACATCCTTTTCCTGGTCTGCCTTCACCATCACCTTCTCTGGTATCACTGCACATTGATGAGCAGTAAGTTTCATGGCCTTAGGCAGACATGGTGAGTTTCTATTTCTTGATAATTAGCAATAACTCACATTCTCATTGTTCTCCTCAGCACCCTGCTCTTCATCATCAATAATGTCCTCCTGTTCTATGTGTCCTGCTCTTCTTCATTGATGACATGCTCCTCCTGTTCTAGACTGCTATCTTCTTCAATTTTGTCTACCTTTTCCTCTTCTACCTCAGCTTTAGGCACAATGACCACAGCAGACCTCTTTGTCTTTTTCTTGGGTTGAGGCAGCTCATCTTCATCTGACAAAGACTCTTTGACTACAGGTGCACAGCATTTTGAACCTCTTTGGGCCTGAGGTGCATCTTTGCTGTGATTCAATGGAGTACAGGGCTTGCCCTTGGGTTTGAATGTAGCTGATGCTATAGTTGTTTTTTGCCAGGGCAGATGCTGTATAGCCACATCTGCAGTGTTTTATATGCCCAACAATTTGTTACTTGTTTGTCACTCTTCTGTGTTATTTGGGCTCATGACAACTATTTTTCCCTCTTGTCATTACTGTAGCACTGCTGCATAGTCTACATATTCTGCTCATAACATATGTATTTTCTATTGTCAAAACTGGTTCACACCAGTCCTGAACCAGTTCAGAACATACTAAAGGATGTCAAAACCATGAACTTCAGTGAGCCAAAAACTGGAAAAACTGATATTTTGGTGCCATTTTTATCAGTTCTATTCTGTGCAGTTCCAGTTCTATTTCTAGTTTTAGTAACTGAACTTCACAACACTAATATAAGGTGGGAAGGATCATCTCTGTGGGAAGGCTTGCCATGCCTATGCCAACATTGAGGAGCAGTATTTGGACAGTGAGAACTCTGATGACAATGTTCATACTCATGCTGTCTGCACCACTGGTGCTCAAAGCCTGATTTGCATTTAGAAAATGGTGGGAGTTATTTAGGAGTCTCATATCTTTTAGTGGGAGACTTTTTCTGTTATATCTTT
>JABCKO010007939.1:0-79736 GCA_018855915.1 Tephrocybe sp. NHM501043
AAGAACCCATGGGGAACTCCAGGAACTTGGGATTGAGTCCAGTTCTGTAGGAGGGGTCAATGCTTCAGAGGCTGGGAGGGTGTAAGCCTAGCATGGCTTATAGCAGAACTTGTACTGCTACATATATAGCATGCAGCAGTTGAGCAAGTATCTGTTCAGTTGCCTCGCCTTTGGCTGTATAGGTTTTCATGTGCGTGCTTGGGACCACGCTTACAAAAACTTGGATGCATCTGAAGGGAATCGATTGTTATGCTTCAACTTCATTGTGAATGCCAGAGCGTACAATGATACCTCTTTGCAAGGGGCAAGAGTACATTAGATTGACAATGCTTTATTCTTTCACCTCCTTAAATATCAACACTCTCACCACCTTTACCAATTGAACAATCTTCTTTTCATGAGACTGAATGGCTCTCCTGGAGAGCCTCGGATTCAAAGGGGGTAAGGCCAGTGGCGTTGGTTGTACAGGACATTCTACGAGTTAGTTTGTATAGTAAGGGAAGATGGCGGGAGATAATTGACATTCTTGGTTGTATCTTCGATAGTTCCACCATCCACAAGCTGTGATATCATGAACCGACAGAAGGAAGCAGCTTCGGCAACTGCCGAACAACGACCACACAATGAGTGACTACGAACAACTTCATCGACAGTGCAGGACGCTCGAGAACCTATTTGACACTAAACTGACATCTTACTCGCAGCTCTCTGCTTCTATATCACGTAGCCACGATGTCGAGGCCAACGGCTCCAGTGCACGATGGAGGGACCTTGAGGCTGAACTAGATGACCTCTTAGAGAAGGCAGGTGCAGCTACATACTCTTCATGCGCCTCTTCTTATCCAGTATGCAGCTGGAGGAGACAAACGAACGACTCGGGGTGCTTTCTTCTGAATTTCTTTCGCAGTCGATGCTCAGAGCAATACAGCGACATCGAGAAGTCTTCCAGGATAATGCACGCGAACTTAAGCGGACAAAGGTATGCAAGTTATTCATGCTAGCAAACCAACTGCTTAAAACATTTCAGACGAGTGTTAAGTCTGCTCTCGACCAAGCGAACTTACTCAGTGGCGTTCGGAACGACATAGAGTGCGTACACGTCTCCCTCCCTTTCTGTGTCACCACTGACGAAACACAGTGCATACAAATCCTCCGCTGCCGACGCCCTGCTAGCAGAACGAAGTAGAATTGACAGTTCACATCGAATGACGGACGACGTTCTCAAGTATACCATTTCCACGAATCACCCTTTCCACAACATTCATCTCATTTATTTCTAGTCAAGCTTATGAGACCCGATCCGAGTTTGCTCGACAGCGTACATCGTTAGCTGGCATCAATACCCGCATGATGGATACATTGAGTACGTTCTCCTCTGCATTCTACGCGTGAACAATACTGATGAAGTTATAGATACCATGCCTGGCATCAATAATGTCATTGGTTTGATCAAATCTCGTCGTCGTCGAGACCATATTATTTTGGGTGTCGTTATCGGGGTGTGCATTATCCTCCTCCTGACCTATATGTGGAATTAGTTTCCTCTTTTGCGATCCCAACACTTCCACACTTTATACCAGGGTATACATTTCCACCGTTGGATGTTTACAGGACGTTGCCCGCCTTGAATGCTAGCCAGTTTTGCTTTAATTTTCTGACAGTACCCCATTCGTTCTCCTCGAGATTCTCCACCCATTCCCTCTCCAATGGCCAACCCTTGACCTCGGAAATTATCTTCACCATGTCCCAGGTCCTCGCAGTACAATGGTCAATATCATTGTAATCCGATTCGACCAGAAGGCGGTTGGGTGAACACGCAGCTATCAGAGCCCTGTGATTTGGTGAACGACTGTTGATGACTGTTGATAGTGAGAGAAACACATTCCAGTGCCTTTTCTATGGACGAAGTGAGCAACAAAATGTCAACTTTAAATCTAGTGGCATGCCTCGATGTCTCGCCAGGTTTCTGTGCTGACACCACAACTGTGCAAATCGAGGTTTACGCGTAACCAGTTGTGTCCGTGCTTGGTTTTCATTCTATCCAGAAGTTCTAGGGTCGCAAGCTGGGATTTTACACTGTGGAGACTGATATTCCTGCCCAATTCAACTGCAAGGTCAAGCTGTGCTTCTAGTATCGCCAGCTGATGGTCGAAGGGCACCACAAAGGGGGTCATACGGCGCTGTTCAGCATGATAATCATATGGCACACGAAAAACACGATCCAAGCCGACTTCGCCGAGCATGGCTGTTGGGAAAGCTTCGAGGTTGCGACGCAACTCTAAAAGTATGTCGGCAAGGGAAATTGGATCAGGTAATAAAGGAAGTAGCTGGTTGAATGCTGCAATCTGGTCCTCCGACGAAGGAGACGAAAGAAAAAGGTTCCGGTAGTGATGGTCTTTTGATATCGGCGGGTGAATGGAGATGCGATGTGAAAACCATGGGTGGTAACCTATGTACGTGAGTTTCAGTGTAGGTGGTCCCAGGCAGGACGACCTGGCGCTGACCAAAGCATGGAACGACCCTGGTTGGGCGTGCAAGTGCAAGATTATGAACTAGTTGTTGATCAGACGACATAGATGACATTGCACATATTGTTATAGAAAGCCGGGCAATAGACTCTTCAGATACAGACGGTGCATCGGTCGGATGGCAATGTACGTCTACGATGTGTTCGAGGACGCTCTGAGGAGGTAGATCCGACATGGCTGTGGACAAGGCTTACTATATTTGCCAGCTACAAACAACCCAAATTCGACCACCAACCTTCGTCGATCACTGGACCAAGTTTATGACTGTATGCTTGGAGTCCACTTGCTCAGAGCTCTCGGAACTTCTTCACGGATACATCCTATACGAGCCATGTCCCGGAAATTTACACTTGATGCGTCAGCGCCGCAATTCAAAGACGTTCCCACTCCTGCGACATTCGACCGCAATGCGTTTACCAAGTCGTTCGACATCCTTGCTATCCGTGCTCCTGCATCGAAAATTGCGTCTATACTGAGGGCTCCCGAAATGAAAGGGTGCGCCGACTTTTTCAATGATATGGCTATAAGTTATTGACGCTAAATTCTCTATTTGTCAAAGATCCATTCTAGATCTGCAGAAAGTGCGCACAGTCGAAGCCGACCCAACTGACCCCAAAAATTGCCGTCTTATCCTGCTCAAATTCGCCAACAAAGGTACGAATTTTACCATATGTGTTTGCTTGCATGTTTTATAAGTCTTCGTAAGCCAGCTGAGCTTTCGGAGAAGGCATTGAATTTCTTGGAGCAGTCCGACTTCCAAGGACTCGTGCCATATACGATTACTCTGGGTTATGATCATTGGACTGCTGGTGTGTATATCAAACACTTTGTCAACTGCTCACGTACTCATCTGTTCAGATGAGATTATTAATGTTGTGATACCTGAGCACCTTAGGGATGGGGCGCCAAGTGGTTTTGCTATAACTGGTCATATCGGTGCGTTTGTTTGTTTCAAGGATAGTGTTCACTTGCTTATTTTAATTTACTCAGCTCATGTAAACCTCACCCCCGATTATGTTCCATACCGGAGGCTCATTGGTCAGATCATTCTCGATGTGAGTTTCACAGGCGCGCTCTTTTGAGAAATAATAGTTGATTCAATTGAATTCCATTAGAAAAACAAGACGATCAGAACCGTCGTTAACAAACTGGATAGTATCGATTCAGTTTTCCGCTTCTTTAAAATGGACCTTATAGCCGGTGAACCCGATTTCGTCGTCGAACATGTAGGCGCAATCGTCTCTTGGCAACAAGCATTTTCGCTCAACCAAATTCAATAGCACGAAACTGATTGTTCTTTTACGTTTGACTTCAGAGAAGTTTACTGGAATTCTCGTTTACATACGGAGCATGGACGTCTCGTGGAGATGTTCAGCCCGAATGATGTAGTTGCGGATGTCTTCGCGGGCGTTGGTCCATTCGCGGTGCCAGCAGGCAAGAGGGGTTGTGCGGTATTTGCGAATGATCTCAATCCCAATAGCGCAAAATACCTCAAGATAAATGTGGACCGGAATGGGGTAAGTCGGCCACACCCTCTCAAAGATGACCCGTTTACGTAATCGATAGGTGAATGATTTTGTTCGTGTCTTCTGTGAAGATGGGAGGGATTTCATACATTCTATCTTCCGGCGTGCTTCCCTTAAACCTTTCCCAGCCTTGGTTGGTCCATGGCTATCTAAATCACAACTCCGCAAGATCAAGAAGGCCGGAGAATATCAGCCACCGTCTGAATCTGATAACGACCGCCCTCCACGAAAAAGAATAGACCACTTTGTCATGAACCTCCCGGACAGTGCAATCACTTTCTTAGATGCGTTCCGTGGGGTTCTTGCCTTGCCAAAGGTTCGAGAAGTGTATGACGTCCTGCCGATGATCCATTGCTATTGCTTCACTCGAGAACTGGAACCGGAGAAAGCTGAAGTTGACATTAGACAGGTGCGCATAGACAGCCTTCCGCTCTTCTGCCGACATTGACTCTTTGTATTTATACCAGCGGGTGGAAGAGAAATTGGGGTCGCAACTGATAAATGAAGTTAGCTTGCATTGGGTGCGCTCTGTTGCCCCCAACAAAGAGATGTATTGTATTAGCTTCAGGCTTCCGTCTGAAGTGGCGTTGGCCTCCTGATCATTGTAAATAATTTTCCAGGATGGATCGTCTTGTGATCGTCCGAGATAGTCCGACGGCGCCCATTGATCCGTGCATGATGGGAACAATTCCGGAAAAATTGATTACCATTTCTGGGGAAGATTGGCCCAAAAATAGGAGATTTGATCATAAAGTTGTATTGACTCCCCCGCATTTGGGGGCCTGCTTCTAAGTTGAGAATTAAGCACGTCAACAGAAAAAAAAAAAGTAGGCACCCTCCGTCCTGCAGTCAACGTTGTTGTCTGCTCCCTGGCTATACCCCACGCTCCCTAGCCTCCATACCCCTCACTAGACGCCGCTACAACCATGGCCCCCGCTATCCCGACCGACTCCGAACAGGGTGCTTCGCTGACTGCCTCCGCTCTAAGGACAGTCCGAACGGCCCTAGATGTCCCGGAACGAGAGCTTGCACGCTGGCGGAGGATCTTCGATGCTAATGCTAAGGTCATCGATGGCGAGAGGTGAGTTAGCATGTTCTCGATGCTCGGTCACATGTGTGCTGGCGTCTTCCGGTGTTCTTCCATGACTGACATTCTTCTGTCTAAAGGTATTTGGATCCCGAGAGCTTTGTTAATGCTATCGCACCATCAGGCGACCTGACAAAGATCGGACGCGCTCAGTTTGCGATACTCTTTCGTGTAGCCGACGCTTCGAGACGCGGCTTGGTGTCATGGGATGACTTCACGGTGTTCGAGACCCTACTGAAGCGTCCAGATGCGGACTACTGGATGGCCTTCCAGTACTTTGATGTGTACGTCGACGGGTCGAACAATCCCTACCTATTACTCACACCTGTGTTCTTACAGTGACCATGACGGTTATATCACGTTTGATGAGTTCAAGAATGTGTTTACCGCCAATGTTGGGCCCGACGCTATACCTTTTGACTTTGACTGGTGAGCAACAACACCCTCTCTCCCACATAGAACAAGCTAAGAAGTACCAGTGACTGGGTCAAACTATACCTTGGAAAGAAGAACGGAACCCATGTTTTAGGATGTACGTCGAAGAAATCATTATTTTCAGTATTTGAACCTAATCTTGCGATATAGATAACGAATTTACACAGCTAATGAAAGGCCTCCAAGGAGAGCGCCTTCGTCAAGCTTTCAAATATCTAGATGCCGACCAGGACGGGTTCATTCGCCCTGACCAATTCAAAAGTATCATCCTAGTACGTTTCATCCCTCGTTATCGAACTCCGTTCCTGATCTGCGGCTACTCTTCCTGGTAGGAAATCGCTGGACATAAACTCTCACAAGCTGTTATTGAACGGCTACCCACTCTTTGCACATTGAGCCCTGGACAACGTATATCTTATTCGGAAGTTGTTGCTTTCCATAATGTTGTTCGACGTAAGTGTTGATGTTTATACTCGCAGTCTTGTTGTTGAAGGTCTTGCAGAGATGGATATGGTTGAACGGTTTGTGAAACCGCCTATTGTGGTATTATAGCTCAACTGATCAAACACAGCATTATCCGTGAAGCAACTGCAAAAAGCAAAGACGGGCGAATAGACCAATCTGACTTCTTAAACCACGCCTCGTCGAGCTCACGCTATTCTCTTTTCACCCCAATGGAAGCGTCCATAATATTCCACTTCGCTAGCCGAGGTGCTGCCAACCAGCGGTTGGCTCTGATCGACTTTGCTCAGCTTTTGGACCCACGATGGAGAGCGCCACACGAGGAAGTAGAATACCAAGTTCCCAAGGCTACAACATCATTCTTGTCTAGTTTCATGCATTCTACTTACAACTTTGGCCTTGGCGGTATGATGACGCCCCCACTCCGTTGTCTCAAATTTACATTTATACCCAGGTATCGCGGGAGCCTTTGGTGCGACAATCGTATACCCCATCGATATGGGTGAGTGCCTCGTTTCTTATGTGTTATCACGCTGATTTCTTTTTCTTTTTAGTCAAGGTATGCTGCTGTCAATGCTTTATTTTGCACTAAATGATCCATCGACAACTTTTTTAGACTCGGTATGTGTGCTATTTCTGCATTTACGAGCAGTATTCACAGGATCAAACCAGGATGCAAAATCAGCGAAGCACAGTCGTCGGTCAACTTTTGTATAAGAACAGCATCGACTGTGCTCGCAAAATCTTCCGTAATGAAGGCTTTTTGGGATTCTACCGTGGCTTGGGCCCACAACTCATTGTACGTATGGACAATCACTGTCACTTATCGAAGCTTACCATGACGATTATTCAAAGGGTGTTGCTCCAGAGAAAGCCATTAAACTTACTGTGAACGACCTCATCCGTGGCAGGGCAACCGACCCCGAAACTGGGCGCATCAGACTTGGTTGGGAACTTGTGGCCGGTGGAATGGCGGGAGGCTGTCAAGTCGTGAGATTCTTATCATTCTCCATGTGACGTGCAAAAATGATGACATCAATATGCCAAGGTCTTCACGAATCCTCTTGAGATCGTGTATGATATATCTCTGTCTCTGAATCCGTGCTTAATCTAACTTTTCAACTCCAGAAAAATCCGTCTACAGGTTCAGGGCGAGGCCGCGAAGGTCGAGGGCGCGGTACCGAAGGGCGCCATCCACATTATTCGCCAGCTGGGAGTTTTAGGCCTGTACAAAGGTGCCAGTGCATGCCTGCTTCGCGATATTCCGTTTTCCGCCATCTACTTCCCTGCGTATTGGCATTTGAAGAGGGACCTGTTCAAAGAGGGTTACAACGGAAAGCAGCTGTCTTTCCTTGAGACTCTTGCCGCAGCCGGAATCGCGTGCGTTTCTTGCTCAATATTTCTGATTAACATCTTTGATGGATTTTTGACGTTTAGTGGAATGCCTGCCGCGTATCTTACGACACCCGCAGGTCAGAATTACTCGGGTTGCTGTTCGAAACATATTGACATATTGACATTTCAGACGTTGTAAAGACCCGACTTCAGGTTGAAGCTCGACAGGGCCAAACGCATTACAAGGGCCTGCGCGATGCATTTGTGAAGATTTGTGAGTTCAATTGATTATCATCACTGATCGCTTCTCTTGAGCTTGGCATTACAGACAAAGAGGAGGGCTTCAAGGCATTGTTCAAAGGAGGTCCTGCTCGTATCTTAAGGAGCAGCCCACAATTTGGTTTCACTCTCCTTGGTAGGTGCTGCAGCTGAACCGTCGGTCATTAGCTAACCATCTATATATCCAGGCTATGAAACACTGAAAACCTACGTAAGTGCTATTCCTGATAACCTTCAACAAGTCCTTATAAAAGCACCGTAATCACGTTATAGATACCTGTAAGTTGCTTATTACTGACTCGGGGGAAAGCGGCCACTGATTTTGACTCACAGTACCCTTGGGACGAGAAACCGCGCAAAGTAGATACTGCCCTTACCTCTCGGCCAGATGATCTGTCTAAGATCCGTGCGCGTAATGCCCTCAAAATCCTGCTGGATGTGCACGGAGACTTTGGACGGAGAGCAGCAGCATCTGGTGTGCCGTTGTCACTAACATCGCCACGACTGTCCGAGGTTAAACGGGACAGGTAAATTTAGATTAGAAGGAGAGATGTGACTATATATTGCCCCAATCAGGAGGAGTAGCATGTGTGATGCCTGGAAACACATCATATGTCAGACCGAGATCATCCCCGTGTGAACCCTCTTGATGAACAGTCCAATGGTTGCTGGGTGACCGACATCTCAGCCTCATAAGATGGAACGCACAGCTGATCTCCCCCTTCACCCTCTTCGTTCCCTTTCGTCTCTTTCTTTTCGGTTTCCTTCATTCTTTTTTTTCGGTGAGTTCGTCTCATGGCTCTTCACTGTTTACAATGTCAAACTCCAGCTTTTGTCGCTCAGGCTTAGCCCACACGCCGATTACTGCAAGACAGTGCCTGCCAGCGTAGACCGCTCTCTTTTCCGACTTCAATTCGACAATTCCTATTATAGCACCTCGCAGCCCACTCTCTTTAATAATGAAGTCAATCATCTTCGGTCTTGTTGCCCTTGCCGCGCAGGTAGCGCACGCCACAGCGCCTGCTCCATACGCTGCTGTGACCTCTTCACCAGCATATGCTGCACCTCCTTCGCAACCCACTGCTGCCCCTTCCGGGGGCTTCTACGATACGATGCCATACTCTGCTTATCAAGCTGGAGGCTATCAGAGTTTAGACTGCGGTTATGGTTATAAAAAGAACTCAGGGGGGCACTGTCAACCTGAGTCCTGGGTAAGCTTCGTGTTTTCCGTCCCTTTTGTCAGGATCTCAACATCGAGCTACGTTCAGTTCACCTACCAAGGAGAATGTTACGGAACAACGATCATCAACATCAATAAGTCAGTACCAGTCCACAAGACCTATCATATTAATTAACATAATTCATAGCAACAACTGTTACAACTCCGTTGTCACACAGACTGTTCATGACACCGTTGTTCACACCGTGGTATGGAGTTTTTGCCCTTGTAACCGAATTTCTTGTCGCTCAACCCTTCTGCCAGACTTATACCCAGGTCGTTCCAACTACTGTAACTTACCATCAGACAGAGACCCAGCACGTCACCCAGACCCAGCAAGTGACGTACACTCAGGTCTACACTTCCGTTGAAGTCGTACCGACAACTCGTGTGTGGGTGTCTACTGAGGTTATCGATCACACGAAGACTATGGAGCACACTCTCACTGCCACTGAGACCGCGACCAAGACTAATGTCTACACTCGCACTGCTACAGAAACCGACACCGTTTCTCACACTGTTCATGAGACTCAAACGGCTTTCGTGACGAAGACTCAAGTCTCCACGGTCGTCTACCCTACAACGTTCACCAGCGTTTGGGTCAGCACCAAGGTTATCGACAACGTAAGAACTTTCCTGTCTTGCCCCAATAATTTGCCTAATGGTTTGTTCTATATTCCGGAATCTAGACCAAGACCATGTTGGAGACGAAGACCGCTACCGTTACCAATAAGATGACCTCGATCCAAACGGCTACTGTGACGGACACGATGACCGACTTTGTTACCATGACGGACGTCGTGACCCACGTTATGCCCACTACTTTCACGAAGGTTTGGGTCCAAACTGAGACTATGGATAAGGTGAGTATCTCTCTGACTCTCCTTATCAAATATCTTCAATCTCGCCTCTCCACAGACTAAGACTGTCTTCAACACCCTCACATCGACCATGATTGAGGACAGGACATACGTGCAGACTTCTACCTTCGTCTCTACTGCCACTGCCACAGCTACCGCGACAGAGACTCAAAAGGTGCTCGAAACCGCCCTCTCTGACTGCCTTGGCAAAGTTTGTGATGGACTTTGGTATCAAGTCGACGTTGCTAATAGATTTGTGTTTCTAGTGCAAGTCCCAGTGGTCGTTGTCTCCCGGAAACAGCAACACGTATAACACGTATGCATCGTCTTCGACAGCCGTTTACGCCGCACCTACACAGTCCAGCTCTAGCAGCTCCTATGGGTCCAGCTCTTCGTACTCCAGTGGCTCGTCGTACGGTTCCAACAGCGGTTCGTCCTATAGCTCGAGTGGAAGCTCCCAATATGGCCCCGCTGGCTATTAGGCATATCGACTCGCTCCGGGCTTGGTTTAACGTAACGCTCACGTCATTTCGTAGAATATAATTCGTTGTTTGCAAAGGACTTTTTTCGTCGTGGACTCTTCGACTTTCATGCTGCTATATCCCACTGATTTGGTGCCTAATATGTTTTTTGATTTGAGGTCTTTTACTTATTCGAAAGGCAGAAATATTTCTGCCTTGTCATTTCTTTGCGTCCTTGACGCCTTCTGTGCGAACTATACTCCTCTGTAGTTCTTGCGGGAAAAAATGGAATGCTTTGGGGAACGCTTAGAGGCTTCGGCAGTATTTGAATGTAATGGGGTGTGGAATAAGTGAGGATGTGATATAAGTGCTGACCGACGTGATAATCATGGGGAGTCCTCTCAGTGGTTTTTAGACATTTCTTCATGAGAGTCCCATCATTCTCACTTAATCTGATGTACTCACCTTCAGGCAACTTTCTGTCGTAATTGTACATGATGAGTAAGTGAGGCTGATGACCTCCAGCATCCGAACTGCCTTCCAGTATAAAGCTTATCCGAAACTGCCATCTCTTCTAGTTTAGGACCTACTACATCGTCTCACCATGCCCATTCGCTTCGTTGACGGCTTCGCAGACCCTCAAGTCGTAAAAGATGCAACTGAACGATACTTGATTTTTTATTCTTCGATCGTCGATGGGAAACTGTGGTGCCCAGTAAGTCATGTCTTATCTACGTTCGATCTAATGGGTGTCAATACGCACGATTTGATATCGTCTTTTCCAGGACTGTCAGGATGTCGAAGGTTTGGTAAAACAAACGTTCAGTGCAGCGGATAGCCCTTCCGCTCTGGTTGTATACGTCGGGAACCGTCCCCAGTAAAATTTTCTCCCAGACCATCAGCCAATGGAGCTGAGCCAAACTAACATCACTCCTAGATGGAAGTCATCTTCCAACCCATTCCGCAGTGGCGATTGGAAGCTTACAGGGGTGCCTACAATTATCCGGATCAAAGATGTAAGTCATAAATTCAGCAATACTTGTTTCTTCCTAACAAGTAGTGATGAAAGGGAGTTGAGGACGCCCGACTTGTTGAAAGCCAAATCGCACCAGGATTGTCGGGGCTTCTTAAGGCATAGAATGACTTGGGGCTGGATAAAGAGTGTGGAGCGGTCTGGCACACATACATACCCTTAGTTCTAAATGTCGTATGCGAGCTGATTGAAACATCTCACGTCAAAGCGATACATGGAGTAATGATAATGCCAAGATTAAGATTCAGAGGGGTGCGATATTCCTGCTTCCCTCTCAAAATCTCCGCTTCGCCCTCCTGACTTGCGTGTCACCGTGATTCCGCTGATTTCCATTTCCCGCCCAGCGACTGCCTTGAGCATATCCCATACAGTGAGTAGGCCAACAGAAACAGCCGTAAGAGCCTCCATCTCAACACCAGTCTTCCCTTCCGTGGACACTGTTGCTTCACATAGGATGTAGTGTCGAAGACCCTCTTGATCTTCTTCAGCGACCTTGGGTACGAGAGTTACAGAGACTTGGGTGAGAGAGAGAGGGTGACACAGTGGTATCAGATCGGATGTTTTCTTCGCACCCATTATGGCTGCGAGCTGCGCCACAGTCAAAGCGTCTCCCTTTCTGCGCGCCTTGGCTTTGGCTTTCTCTTTGTCGCTATTTGAGCATGGCAAGTCTCCAACAGGGTAAGAGGAAGTCACGAGCTCGTATGCAACGGGTGTTATGTAGATCCGTCCGGAGGCTGTTGCAACCCGCTTCGTTGGATGCTTGGCAGCGATGTCAACCATGGATGCACGGCCCTCTTGATCAAGATGGGTTAAAGAAGCTTTCGTGTGCAAAGCATTTGAAAGACTTGGTGATCTCGAGCCATGAGGACGTGATCGAGAGAGGAAGTTTAACGATATGGGTTTGACGGAGTTGCACGTCGCACTGATAGTGAATCGACGTGGAGTTGGTTGGCCTAAAAATACAGTGGGTATATTAGGTTCAAGATATAAGGAATAACATGGTTTCTACATAGAGAAAGAGTACTCAACCGCCTATCAATATCATCGGCCGGTTCGTTACGACGTCGATATTCTCCATTCCTGCATGCCTTTCCTTCTTGCCAAAGACTGCGCGCCCGATGGTCTGGAGAAGCTCTTCGTCGCAAGCACCTCTGCGCATTTCGTCGCGTAAGGACACCTCTTTCGCATCGAACAAGCAGACCTGACAAAACACGACTTTCAGTTCCCATTCGAATTTCTAATGGAAATGATGTGACTTTTATCTGCCCGTCTGCTGTGATGCGCAGCCGGTTGCATGAAGAGCAGAAATGATCAGACATGCTGCTGATGAAGCCAAAACTACCGGTGTGGCCTGGAATCTTCCATGACCGAGCAGTGTCATTAAGCTCATCCGCAGCCCGGTAAAGGCTGGGATATTTCCTAATCAATCGTTCCAGTAGTTCCGAAGAAGGCACCATCTTCTTTGAATCCCATTTGTTACCTGTATGGCACATTAGTATGGGCTTGGCTGCATTAATATTGCCTTACCACTAAATGGCATGAACTCGATGAAGCGAACGGATAGTGGGCTGTCTTTGGTCATCTCGACGAAGTCATAAATTTCGGAGTCATTGAGCCCCTTAATCACCACAACATTCAGCTTCACAGAATGTAGTTGTGAATTGAGAGCAACGTCGAGAGCCTTGAGCACTGCTTCATGTCCTCTTCGGCGCGTTATCAGTTCGAATTTAAAGGGGTCCAAGGTGTCCAGGCTACGTTCTCAATCAAGCAAGTGCAGCGTTTATTTCAGAAGTAAGATTACCTCATATTTAAGTGGGTAAGTCCCATCTCGATGAATCTAGGAAGACGTCGGTGGAGCGCGAGGCCATTGGTTGTCATTGCAATAGACTTGAGGCCAAACGGCCGGAGTTCATTCAAGCGCCCTATAACAGGCGTTCACTGAGTATTCTAATTTCTCAGAGTCGAACAACCTTACCAATGAGTTCCTCAATACCTTTCCGGACGGTGGGTTCACCTCCAGTAAGGCGTATCTTTGTGACACCACTCTTGACGAACAAGGTCGCAAGTCGGATCACCTCGTCGTTGGTCAAAAGCTTCCCATCCGGAGAAAGTTCAACGCCTTCGCTCGGCATGCAGTAAAAGCCTGGCGGCTCGTGAGTTCTGAGTTGTTTACGATGAATGACGTAACTTGCATCGTAGGTTACACCTCTCGGTCAACGAGATACGGAGGTAATCATGTTTTCGATTGAAAGAGTCGATAAGGGACGGTGAAAAAGGCGATACAGCATCGATTTCTGCGAGCCTTGCCTGTGAGAGTGATAAGTGCCCGAAGTTGTGTGAGAAATTTGGGCAGTACCTTGGCAAACGCCTTGGGGGTTGGATGAGTAGAGAGTAGCCTGTGAAGCGGACGAGATAGGCACCGGAAAGTAGACAAGGCCATGGTGGTAGTGAGTCAGATTCAAGTCATGCTTGTATACTCAGTCAGGCAAGGCTGGTGCTATGAATAACATCAGTGTCACCGACTGTGACCAAGATGTGTGTGTGACACAGACGACGCGTCACTTTCCAGTCTGAGTTCTGAGTGGACGCGTAAGTTCACTATCTCCCCCAAATTTCTTCATCGAACATGGTAAGTCCTTGAGCATCCTCCTTAGCGTAGAAATTGACCATTCTTGCCAGTCTATAATGGATCAGAACGGTGGCTCCGTGATCGCCATGGTCGGCAAGGAGTGCGTCGCCATTGCCTCCGATTTGCGACTCGGAAACCAGGCATTGGGCATCTCGTCGAATTTCCAGAAGGTGTGTGTCGTGTTTGTCGAACGTATTGCATTTGTTGACTGTGTTATAAGATCTTCCCAGTCACAGACCGCATCTATCTTGGTCTGCCTGGACTTGCGACAGATGTTACAACACTGTACTGTTCCTCTTCCTTCTCCATTTGAACTCCTGCCAACTGAACTTCAGACGAGAAAGATTTCGCTTCCGCGTCAACATGTATACAATCAAGGAGGAACGTGAGATTGAGCCAGAAACCTTTGCCCACCTGGTATCATCAACGCTCTACGAGCATCGATTTGGCCCTTATTTCGTCGAACCCGTCATGGCAGGACTATCTAAAACACCTTCTGGTGGTGTCAAACCCTTCATAGCCGCGACCGACCTCATTGGATGCCTAAACTTTGCAAAGGACTTTGTCGTCGCCGGCACTGCGAGTACCAAGCTGTATGGTGTGGCGGAAGGCCTGTGGGAACCTGATTTGGAGCCGGAGGATCTATTTGAGACGATATCTCAAACCATTCTGAACGCTGTGGATCGGGATGCGTACTCAGGTTGGGGTTGCATAGTGCATGTCATGTGAGTATCCTTTACCATGAACCTATTTCTTCGCTGATTGGAATTATGGATGAAAGCACGAATGATAAAATTGTCACGCGTACACTGAAGGGAAGAATGGATTAGAGCGCAGCGTATTCCAAACGCAATTTTGCGAGCTTTTTTCGATGCCATTCATCACCTCCTGAATTTGTAACTTTACTCTTGTAATCGCACCATCCAGTTCGCATTGGTAGACCGAGAGATCTGTCAGAAAATTTGCATTTGAAATATTGGTCATCGCACCCATCGTTGGTGGCGGCTTTGACCCTGCGTCTGAACCCGTGAGAGACGGTAACGGGAAAGGGGGCGGGCCGACAGGAGCGCCATCAATTATCTAAGATAACCGTGACTACCCCACACTTGAACCGAACCACACCACCCCGTCCAAGTCCGTTCATTCTGTCTTTCATGGCTTCCTTACTTTCTCGTCGAGTCATTGCCCCCATACTTGCAACCCGTGTCCGAGCAAGATTCGTTTCTGTCAAGGTACTGCCTCCATCCTGTGGATCTACTGCTATCAAAGGACATCCTCATACTGACACCCTAGTCACTCCTACATGGATCCCCGGAAGCAAAGAGGGATGGTGAACTAGATATTATCCAGCATTCGCGCATTGTGGGCCGTGGCAAATATGTTCATGGCTTTGAGAGTACGTCCCTTTCTAGGCAAGTTGGCACGTTGCCAACAACATGCGACATTACAGCTCATCGTGTTAAGCCTGACAAGACTGAGGAGTACAAGAAGGCCGCGTATGTACTTCTTCATTTGCCTAAGCATCATCACGCCTCAATGGATCCTTGCAGCGAAATGTATTATATGGGAGTCAAGGACGATCCCAAGTTGCACGTCAAACTGACTGGCAGCTGGGAGACCGTGTTAGGAGAACAGGACACTTTTACTCACATTCTGGAATATGAGAACTACGGTGGACTGGATAAGACGATGGCACTTGTCAGGTCATCACCAGAGGTGCGACTTGAATGTTCTGATTGAAAAGGATCGAAGTTTTAAAATTGAATAAAACAGCACGCCAAGGCCTACCAAGCAATGCTCCCTTTCCTGGAGTCGAGATCTTCACAATTAAATCAAGAGTTTGCATTCTTCCCTTCAGCGCCTCCTCACGCACAAGGAGGCATCTTTGAATTAAGGACCTACACCTTGCAACCGGGCACGTTGTTAGAATGGGAATCGACGTGGTATGTATTGAGTGGCGTTCTGGAAGTTGCATACCCGTTCCTTACGGGTCGCTTCTAGGCGAAGAGGCATTGAGGCGCGACGAAAATTCACGGCACCCGTTGGCGCGTGGTTTTCGCAGATAGGAAGGCTCCACCAGGTCCATCACATGTGGCAATACCCGTACTTCGTCATTGTTTGACCTGTGGGCACAAACGCCTGACCATTTTTTTTTTCAGAACCCTCGAAGCACGCAAGGAACTTCGCGAGCAAGCCTGGCAGATTGACGGCTGGGCTGAGACGGTCTCTAAGGCATGTTTTATGCAACTCCATTTTGACCTGATAGTTAACTGTTCCTCTTTGTATAGACGGCCCAACTGGCCAAATCCATGGATAGCTTCATTCTCAAACCCCTTCCTTTCAGCCCTCTCAAGTAGTATAGATGTAATATATACCCCACACTGTATCACTGTATGATTGGTATAACCGGCGGGTGGAAGACTCGTGTCGAAGACGAATAGGACGGCGTTCAAGTCGGTCCCGAGCTTCTGAAGCAATATGAATCCGATCACGGCTTCATTTCGAAAGATTTTATTACGTAGAGTCACGTGGGCGACGTCTCATTTTAGGAGTCGGATTCGGCAATGTCTTCAACGTGAATTGGCAGTTCTCACCATAAACCTCCACCATGGACTGGCAGTACTCAGATCACTCGGACGACGACGCGAGCCACTGTGTGCCGGCGATGAGCAGGAAGAGGAGTAGTAGAGGTGGGTCACCAGAACAAAGGCTATTCTTAGCTCTCTTGCTCATCGTGAACCACAGCTTGTGATCAGTGCCGCAAAACAAAAAGTAAATGCGAGCGTGTATCAGGCGACTCGGCTGTATGTAAAAGCTGTGCGGTCGCAGGAACAGGTATGTGCCGTGAGATCGCGTTAGGATCGTTCTGACATTATGTACCCCAGCGTGCACATTCTTAGGTATAGTATTCAAACAATGATCAACGACGCTCACTGAACAACCCTGGTGTTAGGCCCGAGCTACAAACGTGGCCCACCGAAGGGTTACATTCACGCTATCGAACAGCGTTGGCATCAGGTCGAGTCGTTGCTCGGCGCAATCATACAATGCCCCGATCCTCGAGTGCAAGGCATTGTTGCTGACCTCAGGCAGGACAATCTTGCACGGGAAATCCTTAGAAGAGTTGACAATGGACCATATGTATGGCCGCGTGTGCAAAAACACTTTTTATGTTCATTCTACTCACAGTCATGTCTCATGTAGGGCCCATCTGGTCGCCGAAATCAACCCGACGGAGCAACCAAAGAGGATTTTTTTGCATCCATATTGAAGAGTAGCGAGAGTATCACACCATCTCGTGACTCGGCTAGGGCTCGACGACAGTCTAGAGTTTCTCGCGAAATAGTGTCGTCGAATAAAGGTGACCATCCTTCCTTATGTCATTCAAACCAATTGCATCATACTCGACGATGTAGACAATGGCCTTTCCGTGATGCCTACCAAGGAATGGCAGGATAATCTCTCCAATCAGTTGGCCTCATCGTCCTCGAGTTATGACGGTTCGAGAAATTCGCAACGAAGGCGTCTCGACAGCGCATCACCACACCCGCGGCCCGAGCACGCCTGGAAGGAAATGTATATCATGGAAACAGGTTTGAGATTCCGTAAATCCTAGTACATACCTGACCTACCATTCGTATAGCTGAAGAGGAGGAGGATCTTAAATCAGCGACTGAAGCTATCGGAGAGCTTTCTCTAGATGAGAATCGAGAAGTGAGGGCATCGTTATAACCTGTTCCAAAATTTAGGTTGATTTTTTCAAGGTGCGCTTCCATGGTAGAACTAGCGGTTTGCATTTACTAGAGAAAGATAATCGCACTGATGCCCGTGTGGAGGGTGGTATTTGGTCTGCCTCTACAGCTTACCCTGGGTTTTCACCGTCTGATTATTGATTTTCCAGGAATTTACCTATGTCCAGAGTTTGGCCAGCCTCAAAATTTCCTAGATATCAGGAACACAACGTTGATACTCCACCCCTTCCTCCAATTCACGTTCAAGACCGTCTGCTAGACCTTTATTTCAACTATGTGCATCCCATGTTCCCTGTCCTCCATAAAGAATGTTTTCTCGCGGAGTATCATAAGAGGTTTGAGTTTTCCTATCCAGCCTATGTTACGACGCTGACTTAATGGTCACATAGTAAACACAAGTAGGTTCCTTAAATCCTGTGATCCAGTCATGGGCCTCACCAATTGAATAGCGGCCAAAATGCCCCACCCAGGTCGCCTGACTACAACTCAGGCTCCCCTCACCCAGATCCCACGCAGGAAGTTACCCCGTTGCTACTCTTCTCCATTTTCACCATCACAGCGCGATTTTGTGACGACCAGGTTCCAAATCATGTGCCAGGAAAAATGTGGGAGGCTGGATGCGACTACCTCGACAGTGCGAGGGTAATTTTAAGTGACTCGCATATCTGGTTTCACGAGGAAGTTCTTGACAGTATCTTTTCAGCCCAGGTCTTCCATAAATCCAGGCCATCAACCGTCCAATCCCTACTTCTCCTAGGATTTCGCGAAATCGGCATTGGTAGGCGACATAATATCTTCGGCATAGGATTGTCGTGCTCATCGTTTTAAAGGATCTCAGGAGCAAGCATGGTTATTTACTGGTGAGTGACACGAATTCATAGAATCAATACATACGCTCATGTCGTTTCAAGGCATGGCCATTCGTATGGTTTGTGATCTGTTCTGTGTCCGCGTGACCCCACTTTTCTTGACCGAACCCTATAGGCCACTGATCTCGGGCTCAACTGTGATTCCTCCAACTGGAAGAGCCATGGGCATTCCTTGTTCTCTCCGACAGAGATCGAAACCCGCGCCCAAATCTGGTGGGCGTGCTACGTCGCTGATAGGTAAGCCTTTTGGTTTCCCAAAGGAAGATCTGCGCTGAAGGATTTATCATAGTTATGGCTCGGTATATCTGGGTAAACCTAATCACCAGATGGCTCATCATGTAAGACTGAACGATATCTCTGTAGGACGGCCTCTGGTGATCAAGGACACTGATTTTGATGTCCCTCTCCCCGCAATCGATGAGGTAGAGTTATTTCTTCCAGAACGATAGTCCACGCGACAATCGTTTCTAATGTTGCGATCAGGAGATAGATTCAATACTGTGGCCGCCAATTGAGGGGAGGAATAACTTAGATCCTGCTTACCAGCCTGTACCAGGAAGGACTTCAATATGTTGGCGCTATGTGGCGACCCTATGCGAGTCTTCGTCAATCATTTCAGACCCTCAAATCTCACCGTATATTAGGTTCAATCACCGGGTCAATTGTCAACAAGATTTATTCGATACGGCATGTATCACATGCAGCTAGGAGGATTTCATATGGAGAAATCGAGTGTCAACTCGATCAGTGGTACATTGGGCTTCCAGAAACGCTTCGGTTCGAGACCAACAGCCGGCGACCTGTGCCCCCGCCACACATACTCTTACTTCATATGAGATACTGGAGTGCTGTTCTCTTGTTGAATAGAGCATTGTACGTCCCCACTCCTTGACGCTATGCCTTGTTTACTTAAACTCTAGTAGCATACCTAATTGGAAGGGGTACGTGTTCACACATTTGCACGAGTTTAACATTCACCTTTATCTTTAGCCCCGCACCAACTGCTCGCAACACTGCCGAATTCAAGGCTTTTGACCTGGCGCAGAGTGCGGCTACCCATCTAAGCACAATTGGTAATTTAACTTCCGCATTATCCTTCCGTTTGTACAGAAATGACTCTTTATTCAGCGACGATTTACCGCGAAACATTTTCCGTGAAGCGAGGACCTCCATTCCTTACATCATATCTCCTTAATGCAGCGTGAGCTCTTTTCTGACATCTCTGGATAATTTGCTGAGCATGTCACTTTTTTCTTCTAGAGTAATGCATATTTTGACCCGTAAGTGGTCACAAGATACTCGTATGAAAGTGCTGAGCCTCCGCCTTTAGTAACCCTCCGCCCCTCCAATGTCCAGGCCTCGCTTGGCTTCCAGAAATGCATGGCAGTGCTGAAAGACATGGAGGTGGGTGCTGGAGATCGTTGCATAAAGTAACAAGACTAACACAGATCATAGGTTGTCTGGCCTAGTGCAGCCCGTGCATGGGAGCTTTTGAATGGCGTTAAAATGGGATCAAATGACCTACCTCCTGAAATCAATTTTTTGGAACGCCAGAAACGACCGGCCGATGCTGCCTTCGGGCAAGAGAAAAGTTCTAACTTTCTTCAGCGTGAGGCATTCAAGGGCCCTGCCCCAGAGTCTTCCCCCAGGAACGAAAACACTGGAGTTCAGGAACTGGGCACCAGAATCATGGCTCACATGCTAGGGCTAAACATCCCAGGTGTCGAGGCGTCCACATCGTATTATCCTGGTTACGAGTGGTGGCCGCGGTCCCATGAGACCACAACATTATCGCATCACCAAATACCACCTACAACTGTCGATTATGGACCCAGGAATGGTCCGGGTCCCGCCACGAATGCCATGGCCGTCCCAGGAACTGTGCATAATAACTCTCGCGGCTCAGTTGGATGGAGCCAAGCTCCCACCGCGGATCCTCTGTATCCTTATGCTTACAATCGATTTGACCTATGATATATCCCCGTTGCGCTGTTTTTGTATACTTACTGAGGGCCTATTTATTGTATTCTAATTTAGGAATAATTTGTTGTTTTTGTTCAAGGCTTTGTTCCATTTCTGAACGTTCATCAGAATGGTCGATCGTGATGTTAGGTAATATGCCAATATCGAAGGTCATATGGATTCTGCGACAATGACTTATAGTCTTGTCTGCCACCGTTTCAACGTGACGTGAACCGTGAACGATGTCCAGCCTTCATAATCTCCTCAACCCAGAAGATGCAGGACGGCGGAGAACAGTGAGGTATGTAAAACGCGTCCTTCTGGATGACTAGGAACCTCATCCACTGCCCAGACTTATTTTGAATATGGAACAAGCGTCCACCAGTGAAGCTCCCTCCTCTCCAGGAACCTCGGCGGTGTCAGATGCAAGCGACAACGTAACGACAGAAGACTCTGCATACCATGACCACGAACTTCATCCAAACTGTCCTGACAGTCTCTCTTGTCTGCCCGATACCGACGGCAGACCACAACATACACTTCCTGTCATCCTCCGATGTGCTATCTTGGGAAGCCCGCGTCAACGACTCACGATACGCGAAGTTTACGCGGCGATGGAGAATAAATATGCCTACTACAAGACTGCAGGACCAACTTGGAAGGTGAGCCCTGGTTTATTCTTGTCATTGATCATAATTAACGCAACTCCAGCAATCTGTCCGGCACCATTTGTCACTGAATAGATTATTTGAGCGACAGCCACGCCCAGTTACCGAACCAGGTTTTGGCTCTTACTGGACCGTGAATTTGTCTGCGCCTCCAGGCACGAAGAGGCCTCGCAAGAGAGGTCGCCAGAGCAAAGATGAACCCTTTCAACCTCCAAAGAAGAAGGGCAGGCCGCAGAAATCTTTAGTGGCAGACGAACATCTGTACAATCTACAGGATGAGGAAGAGGAGCGCAAGCATAGTCTCCACAGCGGACCAGTGGCATCTAGTTCGCGATTAATACATCACGAGTGGACTTCCAGGAGCAGGGCCTATATAGATAGGCAAGATGACGAAGATGAGTCAGAGGAGGACGCTGACAGCGAGGAGGAAATTGTCATCGAGGAGGAAATGGTGAACCCGATGGACCGTCGAAATTCATTAGCACCAATCGGGTTGAGTGCATATCAACCGTCTCAGTCCACACAATCATTCAGTCTACCTCCTTTCTCCACCCTCCGAAATTCCGACAGCATCATCGACTCTTTACACGCTGAACTAGCAACGCTACGACGTCAATCGGCGGACGCAGTCTCGCTTTCGCTTCGTCTTTCTGAACAGCTTGTGCAGGCACAGACAGAAACTTCTCGGACGCGGGCCGCTCTCCAAACTGTTGAGGAACTTTTGGAACAGGAGTCTCAGCGACGAAGAGAGCTAGAAAGGGCGCTGGACAACGAGAAGAAGAGGAGAAGCGCAGAAGAGGCATTGTCCAGCGCGTTCATAACGCGTGCTCCTAACACAGACCTACCACTACTAATATAACAACTCTTTTAATATGGGCTGCTTGCCTTCGGATTCCATTGCATGTTCTTTGTGATGTTCCATAGAGTACGAGGCCCAAATGAGGCCCCTCAACTCATGTGCATGGTTACTGTAATAAGTATTTTCGGTTGCCAAATACAACCAAAGAAGAAAGAATTTTTGAAATTGACGCCGAACATTTCACGTTCCGAGTCTTTTGTTAAAATGGCTGTTCCTTTAGGTCGTCCGAAGCTCAAGACGGCGTAAGTCATCTTTCACATTGACGTATCATTGGTACGCTAAATCCTGGTTAGATTCAAAAATGCGCGCTCCGTTGGACCACTATATACGTCTGGACCAGTCGCCATTACTCTGGATGGGAGCAAGATCGTGACCTGCGTTTCCGAGGAAATACTTATGACGGATATTTCCTCTGGCCTCGAGTTATGTCGGTTCGCTAGCGTGAGTCTCAGGAAATATATCACCTCCCCGCCAGGTTGATCAAAGGAAAACAGGACACGAACACGATACACTCCCTTTGCATCACTCCATCTTCCAGTCATCTTCTTGTCTTCACAGCGTCCCTCGCCCTTCGAATCTTCGAAATCCCAACGTCGATACCCTTGAAGAAGTTGGTGCACCCACTGCGCGTGATTTCTCGTGCACACGAGGCGCCTGTCCATGTGTGCAGAACAGATCCTACATCTACATACGTTGCATCTGGATCTGCTGATGGTGTGGTAAAAGTGTGGAACATTCGCAATGGATTCGCCACGCACGTTTTCAAAGGACATGGGGGCATTGTCAGTGCTCTGGCTTTTGATTATCCTCAGGACATGTCTACTGTCGCTCGGGAACAAAAAATGCGCCTGATCACCGGATCTGCAGATACAAGGCTCAGAATATTCGACTTATCTGCGAGTTCAAACTCTGCAAGTGGCGGAAAGCCAGAGGCGGTCCTTGAAGGTCATTATTCAGTTCCAAGAGGACTTGATGTATCTCTGGATGGGAAATGGCTCGTTAGCGGTGGACGGGACTCTGTCGTCCTTCTATGGGATCTCTCGTCAAACCAGGCTTCGGCAGCTCTGACCGCTGGCAAAAACAAAGGGAAAGGGAAAGACAAGGCATTCTCGCCGACTCTTGTAAAAACTATACCCATCCTGGAACGAGTCGAGGCGCTTGGCATCCTTCGACCAGACGAAGACCTCACAGGATCTTCATCCTCCGATGGTATCCGCTTTTATACAGGTGGGGAGAGAGGCGTCGTAAGGATCTGGGATGGCAAAGACGGGAGTGCCCTTTTCACTCTTGGTAGAGAACATACCAAAATCTCCGACGACCAGGAAGAGCAAAGGCAAATTGTCGACGTCATGTCCGTGGGGTTCCTGTGATCGCAAGATTTTCGTTACTGATGATACTTATAGGTATCTTCCTTCAAGTTCAAGTGTCGTTTCCGTACACGCGGACCAGAACATCATCTTTCATTCTCTCTCGACACAATCCTTAACCCGACAATTAATTGGGTACAATGACGAAATCGTGGATGCAACATTCTTGTCGCCCAAATCCTCGTCTGGACCGCTCGAACGCGATTCTCACCTCGCGTTGGCAACAAACTCGTCCCTCATTCGTGTGTACGATACCCGCTCCTTCGATGCTCGCCTCCTTAATGGCCACACCGACGTTGTCCTTGCATTGGACCAAGGTGTCACTGGGAGTTTACTTGCTAGTGGCAGCAAGGATCGTTCAGCCAGGCTCTGGGCTACTCTCAAACATAAGTCACAGGATCCGACCGCGGACTGGGGCTATGGTTGCGTCGGTGTTTGTGAAGGCCATACTGAGAGTATCGGTGCTATTGCTATCTCTAAGAAAGCCGGTAACGAAGGTGAATTGGATCGCCCCCAATTCATGTTCACTGGAAGCCAGGATCGCACGATAAAAATGTGGGACTTAGAAGGAGTACAGATCGTATGCGATGACGACAAAGCTGAACCTTTTCGGTGTAAAAGTCTGTGCACACATAAGGCTCACGACAAAGACATCAATGCACTTGACGTCTCCCCGAACGACAGGCTTCTTGTCTCTGGATCTCAGGATCGAACTGCAAAAATATTCAGCATAGAATACATGCCTGGATTAGCAGGCAACGCCCCGCGCGGAGAGCTCAAGTTGATTGGGACGTGCAAAGGCCACAAGCGGGGTGTTTGGTCCGTACGGTTCAGTCGAACGGAAAAAATCTTGGCGACTGGGAGTGGTGATAAAACCGTAAAGTTGTGGAGCCTGGATGACTTTTCTTGCCTCAAAACATTCGAGGGCCACACAAATTCCGTGTTAAGAGTGGACTTTCTCAATGCTGGTTTGCAGGTCGTCAGCACCTCCTCTGATGGGCTGGTCAAATTATGGGACATCAAAGAGGAAGAATGTGTGGCTACTCTCGACAACCACGAGGATAAAGTTAGTTTTCATCCTTTTCTCCAACAGTCTTTCAAACTAACCCTTTTTGTCTTAGGTATGGGCACTGGCTGTCAGCAATGACGAGAGCCGCATTGTATCCGGGGCTGCCGACTCGGTTGTCACTTTTTGGGAAGATTGCACCGAGGAACAGGACGAAGAAAAAGAGGCAGCACGTGCCAACTTGGTGCAAAAGTGCGTCACAGGCTATCTGTCCTTGTCCAGCTATCCAATACGGCACTTATTACATGCGACAGGGAGCAAGACTTCCAAAACTACCTCGCCTTGAATGATTACCGCAAAGCGATCCAGTTGGCCCTGGCCATGCAGCAACCGGGTCGATTACTGTCACTTTTCAAGGATATCCAAACGAACGATGTAGACCCTGCCTCTATCACAGGGCGATCTTCAGTGGACGAGGTCATCCGGACTATCGGGGGTTCGGATCTTGTCAAACTGCTCCAATTCGCAAAGGATTGGAATACTAATGCAAAGACCAGCCGTGTTGCGCAGGGTGTATTACACGCTATCGTGAAGCTAAGGTCAGCAGACGATTTGATGAGAGTGTTTGGGGATGAACACAGTGAAACAACTTTTGCCGATGGCGGGGCACCAGGAACAAGACCTGGTTCGGCACTCAAGGAATTCGTGGAAGCCTTCATTTCGTATACAGAGCGCCACCTCTCTAGGATGAACAAGCTAGTCCAAGATAGTTATATGGTGGATTATATCCTCAGCGAGATGGACGACGGAACATTTGACGACATGAACGTAGATACTGTGGCTGTCTGAGATTCATTTCGTCGTATACTAGTTATGAAATTTCAACATGAATGAATGCTCTTCACGATCTTGCCTAATCGACATCCATGCACTCCGTTGAAGAGGAGAACCCAATCACCCTCCTTGATGCTATCCTTAGTCAAGTGATTCTCCTCATCCCCATGGATGCGACCCTGCTCCAGAAGCCATCTCCGGAGAACTCCAGACAGGCAACCCGTCGATGTCGAAGGCGTCAGCCATTGGGATGCACGGTAAAAGGCGACGTTGAAAATGGATGATTCGGTGATCAAACCGTCCTCGTTGTACAAAAGCACTTCAGACGTCATTGGTACCTGTGTAAGAGGTGGCAGATTCGCCCGCCGGCGTGCATCATCGTAATGCCGTCGGCGCGTAGTTTTCGTAGATGTGAAGATGGAGGAAGGGCATGCGTCCTGATCGAGGAATACTGAGAAGACAGGACCGAACGACAAGGGTTCATCAGTAAGGGGATTGAAGAATGACGCAGATGTAGGATCCGACTGGAACGGGGGAACGGGGGATGTGGTCACAGCCAAGATACCGGTTTGAGAGAGGGTCAAGCGTAGCTTCCAAAGGAAAATCTATCAACAGTTCTACCCGGAGTAAAATAGGTCATAACCAACCTTGTAGGCGTTATCGCTCTCGTAACGGACAGCCGCCACTGCATTCTGGCAGGTGGCCTTGAAGTTATCGTAATTTAGGGATGACTTTGCTTCATTCCAGCCGTGGCGATCAGCTGCAGCGAGAAGACGATCAAAGTGATAGCGCAAGAGGAAGAACGTGGAGGGTCTACCGCATTCGTTGTTCCATTTTAGGTTGGCGAGGAAGTCGTCAGAACGCGTCGAACTGAGGAGCTCGTACTGCCCAGCCATGAAAGTTGTTTAGTAACAGAAATATGTCTGAACGTTTCATCACATCCCAGCTTTGTAATGTACTCTATGTGCACATCATTCATGGTGAGGTATGATTCACCGTTAATTATAGTACACAGTAGTAAATGGAGTGCATATGAATGTACGGTAAAGTTGGATTTTTCCTTTTCCGTCTTTAGGCCTTGGTCTTGGCAGCATAGACATCCTCCTCGCCATTAAACTTCTCGACAGAGCGTTCTTCAGGCGACGTTTGAGTAAAGGTTTCCTTGGAAACATGAATCGAGTGAAGGGTCTGACCAGCTACTGTTTGGCTTTGTGTCTGCATGCGGAATGCATTGGTCGAGTTCTAGGGCGTGAAAATAAGCCGAGGAATGCTAAAACAGGTGACGTGACATGTACCTCGCCTCCTTCGACATCAACAGTAGAGCCGTGCATCAGCTTAAGGGAAACGCGAGCATTGAGGGTATCCAAGAGTGTCTTTGTGAATCATCAGTTCGTGCCATATGCAAGTCAGAAAATTACTGACGTTGGTATAAATGCGGCCAATGGGATAGGCAAACATTGCGTAGAGGTTGGTGTCACCGTGGAGCACGAAAGAGAATAGATCCGCCAAAGCAAAGATCGAAGCGAACAACCCAGTTTGAATAGCACCACGGATGAGACGGTTGATGATACTGTCAGTCTTACGGAAGCCGGTGCGAGAGCGACTCAGCACGAAGGACAGGACGACTAAAGATAATGTGAGAAACAAAATCAATTAAGAATAAGAGCTGCACGAACAGGTGATAAGTAGATCCGCGCTCGTTTGGAACCCAAGCCAGCAAATAACGAACGGCTTCAAGGGCGCGAAGTGGGCGACTCTGGTGCCATGGTTGCTCAGTGCTGATACCTCTATCGTAAGATATTAACAACTGACTCTTCGATGATACCAGAGCGCACTCCAGCATAGATACCAAAAACGAAGCCAAGGACACTCAGAAGGCCAATAACTCCTACAACAACCATGTTGCGGGTCAAGATCCAGACACTGGGTAGACTCAATCAACTACGCGATGTACGAGAAGAACCAAGACGCACCGGTGACCAAGGAACCACTGGGTGAGGATGGCTGCGACCGAAGTAGCACATGCGGTGAAAGGAATGGTCCAGCTGACGAATGCGAGGCTTGCTGGGTTAGCATAATTCGTCACGCTGAGAGTGAGGTAAGAAGGGAAATAAACCACTTAGAGACATATAGGCATACCACATCTCCCAGCCAGCATAAATTGCAACACCACTGTGTAAAGTGTCTGTGACAAAGAGCGTCGCCACAATGGCCCTAAGTGACAGTCAGAAGGGCGAAAAACATGCACTCCATGCAATGATGCATACTTGATCCACAAAGCATCATTGAACTCTGTGATATAATATAAGCAGCCGCTTTTAGCACAAGGGCAAATACAACATACTAGTGTTGTAGTAGACCAAGAACTGGTAGCACACAAGGCCATAAAGAAAGGTGTTGACTGTCCCAATATGTTCAGTTTGGTGATAGCTGTACATTGGTGATAACATACAGAACAATCCTAGCAAAAGAACACCTGCAGCATTATTTCGTTAGGCGCAATCAGGGACAGAGCTGAGAAGGTAATCCATGCGTACCAACTGTAGTGTCGAAGGCACCCATTGTAGTGATCAGGTGTGTAGAGTATCAATAGGACAGTTGGGGCGGAGGTGAGCGAAGTTCGTCAGTTCTTTCCTTACCCTTTTAAACTTTTCCGCATCTTTGGCGAGAAGACCATGGTACTGCTGAAGGGTCGCATGCTGGTCTGAACGGGTGCCATGTATTCGTAACGGTACTCAGGTCAAAGACTGAAAGAAGTACAGACCCTGTATTGTTGGGCTGGAAAAATTTAATTGACCCTGAACGGTCAATCCTGAGATCTGGTATATATATGTAGTTGACTTAACCAGATCTGAGTTGGACCAACAGTCGAATTTTGCTTCCGACCCCACCAGGGTCCTTCTAATTTGGGTCTTTCACTGTCTTCCCACGGCGTCCTGACTTGCTCCAGTTGTCTCATGTTGTCTTTTTGGGATATATGCCAGCTTCTTCGTACCCTTTCGAACCACTTGCCCGTCGACTATGCAGTTGTGATTCCATCTTTTCGCTCAACTACATATGTACCCTTGAACCGCCTGTGGTATCCGTGCCCCGTTCCAATAGCCGTCCATGTGCCGTCACTCTTGAGGACCTACAAATCTTAAGATCCCCGTTGGATCAATCTGCTTTTAGTTAGATGAGGAACTTCTGGATTAATGGTCTTACAAGTTCACCCAACAGGAATTTCTGATAATCTGGATAATCTCTTGGAAATTATGTTATTTACCGAAGGAAAGGGCAGATCTTAAATAAATAGCAAGCCCCCTTTCCTGGCATGTATCAATTCGATGTCTGTGTCAGAAATTACCAGCCTGCAGAACACTCTCAATAGCGCCCTCGATGCTTTTAAGGCAGAGTTGGCAGCTCAGAGTCTTCCGGAGCCCTCATTAAACACCTCTAAACATCACCCCATCGATGATATCGCCTATTTACCAAGTCCAGCTATGTTCGAAGCCCGTAGGGTCGCCCTAGCCAGCCTGGTGAGTGGCCTATTCAGTCAGCAGTCCAATTACCGAATGCTTGATGATCTTCGTTTAATAGGGATTGCTGAGGTCTCTTGTCCAATCTCCTTATGATGCTCTCGCTGCAAACACTTGGATGACTCTCGAGTCTGCATGTGTTCGACTTGCCGCCGAAATAGATCTTGCAACTGTTCTAGGAGATTCCGAGAATGGATTAAGCATCGAAGAAATTGCCAAGAAGACCAGTGTCGACAGCCTGAAGCTAGGTAACTCATGTTTGTGGAGGCGTTTCTCAAAGATTACTGACTTATGGCTCTAACGCAGAGCGCTGCCTACGTCTCTTGATTACTCAAGGATGGTTCCGTGAGCCGAAACATGGTTATTTTGCGAACAATCGATTGAGCAATCTCATCAAGAAAGATCAACCCGGCTTCCACCTTGCTACTTACCAGTGAGTAGTACCTGTGGTCAACTGAGTTGATGAAAATTCTCGCACTAATAACTCATTTTAGGAATGATCTTTTCAACAAGGTCTCTGCAGGCTTTTCGGATATGATCAACCACCCCGACTTAGAATTCAGGAAGAACAACGACCCTCTTCATACTGCTTTCCAATTGGCATACAAAACTGACGTTTCGTTCTTTGGTGCTGATGGGTGGCTCACTAAAGATCCCGAAGAGGCGATCAAATTCGGTTTATCGTCAGTACCAGTACTTACCTGCTTAGGGTTTTTGGATGATGACTTACTCGGATTCAAATAGAATGGGTGCTGTTGGCCCTACATCTGATCCTGGTGTTGCCGCCGACTTCCCCTGGGCGGATATCGCCCAAGGAAAAGACGCCATCGTCGATGTTGGTGGCGGGCAAGGGACGCTTTGCTGTTCTCTTGCGGCGAAGTAAGTTATTACTTAATAGACTTAATTGCAGCGCCAAGATTTCAATTCAGGTATCCGGAAATCAAACAATTTATCGTCCAGGACCTTCCTGCGACCCGCGAAGCTGCGGAGTCTTTCATCAGCTCCAAAGGCCTCTCCGATAAAGTCAAGTTCGAAGCTCAAGATTTCTTCAAGCCTCAGCAGCGCAACGGCAAATATGTCTTTGTTATGCAACGAGGTAGCCCTATATATCAGGAACTTGTTCATCCACTCACTCCTTTCAGTTTTGCACGACTGGAGCACGGAGGAAGGTGAGAGTTGTGTTCGTTTGCTATCTGAAACCGCCATAATATGTGTGTAGGGGCAAAAATGCTTCGCCACATTCGTGATGTTCTGAACGAAGATGTTAGTGATGGTCTTCTATTTGTTAGCAGCGATTCCAATTTCTAATTCAAATTTTCAGAGTTCTCTTCTGATAATTGATACCATCATCCACCCTGGTGTTGTTTCCACCACTGGTCCCACGCTCGCAGATTCGCTCGCGAAATTGAACAAGAATACATACGAGCCTGTTCCCCCACCTGAGTTTATCCCGGTTGATTTCGGCGATGCAAGCCGCATTCAACACCAGATCAATGTCGCTCTGACTGCTCTCTGCAATGGTGAGGTCTTCTTTTGGCCCAGTGTTATGTAGCTGTGGCTGAGAAGACGGGATTAGCGTTCGAGCGTACATTACCCCAGTTACAAGAGATGGTAGAATTGGGCGGCCTTAAAATCAAGAAAGTGAACGCGACCAGGTCAGCCACCCAACTATTGGTCTGATGTGTATTCGCTCATATATACATTTGTATAGAGGCTGGGCTTCAATCACAGAAATTGTGCCAGCTTGAACGCTCGGTTTCTTGTTTTCCTTTGAGGCAGTGATTGCTCGAAGACATTGATATCGTGTACCATAATGAATATAAAACATTTCTGTATTTGCTCAAGCTATTCAAAATCGCTGCTTTGACAAAAAATAAAATAACACATTATGTACCCCGGTCATAACGCCATCATTTACATTTTTTTTTAGAAAAAAAAATATGGCAATCACGGTAACCGTAAGTTAAATAGCAGGTTCCGTTGGACAGTCGTGAGTGGGCAAGTTTGCCTGAAGTCACGTAAGGTCACTGTCGATGCTCGCGACAAATTTGAACTCATTCTTTGTAGAGTACTAGTACTTACGCACCAACTCATTTGTGGTAGGACAAGTGGCAGATCAACGGGCCAACCACCTCGGACCGCTTTGGAGCTTTTTTATATTCTAGCGAACTTTCCTGTCACGGAAACTGACTTCACAAGACAGATTATCCTCATAACCAGCACATTGGCACCTCACACCGCAGTATCAGGGTAAGATATATCGCTTGCGAATCAGTTCATGCCGATATTGATTGGGGCTCCGAAGTCGTTCTGCCGACCGGGCTGACGTAAGTGGAAGGTCATTTATGAGTAACGCGCATCAGCTGCGGACCCCTCAGTCATTACTCAAGTACTCATTACTCACTCTCAATGTTCTCAGTTAAAGTTACATATCACGGCGAGATTCGTAGGTTTTCCTTTCCAGATTCCACGACGTTTCCGACCTTCGAGCAGCTGTACTCTCAGGTAAAGCCCAATATCCATGCAGTCACTCATGTCTTACCTTTATGTCCCTAGCTCAACCGCGTGTTTCCTTCGAACAATAGCTATTATCTTTCCAAGCTTTTATTCTTCCCTGACGCCTCTAACCCTGGTCGCATCCTCATTGGTGGCCAAGTCCACAGCGTTGAAGAATACAACAAATGCATAGTGCCTTTCAAGGGTCGTTCCTGGTCCAATGCGTCACTCAGGTTCTCCTTAATCGATGGTGGCTCGAGCATGGGACAAAGGGAATTTATCACCCAGACTGTTGGACAATTGCCATGGGCAGGATCCTCTGGTGAGACTTTCAGTGCCACCAACACAGCCTTCCAACCAGCACCATCTCCTCGATCTTTGTTCACTCCTCACTCCCCCGTCACGTTCTCAATACCACCTCGCACTTTTTCAGACAGGCACACGGGTGCAGACCTACTTTCCGATATCTCGAATGGCGCTCACGATGCGGTCACTCCATTCTTCTCTTTTGAAGCCAAGAGCGAAGCTAGTGGAACGTCGTCGTGTTGCTCTACCGCCCAGGTCAAGAAAGAGGTCGAAGACCTCCTTAAGGCCTTTCAAAGAGATCTCAACCGAACGGTTGGCCATCTCTCTACCTCCACCATTCCCATCGCTGTCACCCCAAATGACGAATTATCGGCGTCTACTTCCCAGCACATAGACTGTTCTCTCTGCAGTAATCCTTGTGATGGCCCACCGCTCATCTGCAATGACTGTTCTACGATTGTGGTAAGCTGTCAGTAACGTTTATAATATCGTTCTTACATCTCCTAGTGTTCTCGATGCGCCGCTATTCACATGGCACCCCTTTGCAACGTTTCTGGCAGTCGTCACAATTTTCCCACTTCTGATACTTCTGCGTAAGTCCCGCTCCTCAAGTGACTTACATTTCTGTTAAAAACTTATGTTGATTTCAGTGATTTCAGCTCTGTCAATCGAACTTTCATCCCCCCTTTACCTCCCTTTAATGATGGAACAGTCCCCACAGCTCCCAGGGATATCTCTTCACCTCTAACCGCCGCCTCTGTTACCCCAGTCATAGTACCTCCGCCGCCTGTCATTCACCAAGGTATCATTTGTGACAGCTGCGACCTCATCATTGAAGGGGTTCGTCATAAATGCCTCGACTGTCCTGGTATGTGCATGTGCCCACTGACCAACAGTTACTAAGGTGGCCTTACCTGTTGCGATACAGATTATGATCTCTGCTCACCATGCATTGACGGTGGTGCACATGAGCGTCATAATACTCATCATCAACTACTTCAAATAGCTGAACCTGGGCGAGTCGTTGTACACACTGTCCATTTGCCCGATGATCGTTTGGCACCTTCAAACACCGTTCCTCTGGTGCCCGCAGCGCCTGCTTCACCTGTTCTGCATAATGCAATTTGCGATCTATGTGATTCGATGATCATAGGCTCTCGCTACGTACGCAACTCATAATTCATCTCACAAAGTCCCTAACCTTTGCATGTATCAGAAATGCGCGGCCTGTCCGGATTTCGACACGTGTGACTCATGCTTCGCGTATGTCGCTTTTTTCCATTACCATAACGCAATATATTTATACGATTATAGCATAACAAAAGAACAACATCCCGCTCACCCATTTGTCAAGATCACGAAGAGCGAGGATTACATAGTTAGTAGGCTTCTTCACCATTGAAACTCGCTCACCGTCTCATAGGTGCGTGAGCGTGCCCCCAATCGACGCCATTTGGCTCGCTGTGATGGTTAGCACATCCCATATACATTCAAAGTGTTCTAACTCAAGTGATGCAGCATGTGACAAATCCATTGTGGGAATTCGATACAAGGTTTGTAGAATATATACCCTTCATATTGTCTTTTGCTGATTTTGTACGAAGTGTATGCATCACGACTGCCCCGACTTTGATCTCTGTGAAAAATGCGAAGCTTTACCTATCTCTCAACATCCCGACAACCATCCTATGCTGAAGATAAGGTCCCCAGAAACGGCTATTCCGACCGTATACCGAACGATAGAAGGGAGGCATCACTTGGCTCAAGGAGAGAGAAACTCCTCCACATCATCATCTATTTACGACCCAGCCCCCGAGTCTTACGAGGCTACCACAGGATGCGCAGTAGTGGCTGAAGCCAAGTCGGATTTTACGTACGTTACGCATTCTTGCTTAGGCTTGTGATGATCCCCTGAAGGTTACAATTTAACACAGCTCTCCTTTTGATGATCACAACCCGGCAGATAGGTCGACACATCCTCCAGCACCTTCATTGTATGACCATTGCATGTACCCGGTTTCGTCGTATCACACCTCCCCGCAGAATGCTTCAATTTTAGAGCCTGCTGTAGACTCTTCCATCTCGTTATTGGAACAGCTGCTCTTCGAACACCGACCTAACCAACTCAATACCAGTGAGGAAGACACGCCTTTATCACATCCACTCGCTTTACTCGACGTCGTCGACACACCGGCAGTTCCTGGGTCTTGGTATGGCGCAGGTCTCACCAGCATCATCAACGCCTCTACGGAGGACCCACCTGTCTCCGAGCATGAGTCGATTCACGAAAACCAGTCATGTTCCCTCGAAGAGTGCGTGGCGATTCATTCCTCCCTCCATAACGAATCACTTCTCGAACGGCCACCCACTCCGCCAGAGATGGATCAAGTTTTCCCCTCGAGTAACCAATCCCTCGCCAACCTTCTAAACGGATGCCAATCAATGTCAGACCTCGCATTAGAAGATACCAAAGCCCAGAAAGAACCTGCTGTTGACGCTGTTGAAGTGCCACTTTCAGCGGGTTACATTGAGGACGTTACGGCTCCCGATGGCCAGATCTTTGCACCCGGTGTCACCTTCGTCAAAGTATGGCGAATGATCAATACTGGCATTCGGGACTGGCCTGTCAACACCGAAGTTGTGTTTGTTGGTGGTGCACAACTGACTAGTGGTAATCCTCCTCCCCATATTCAGTCCATGTGCACCGTGGGCCCCTTGAAACCTGGGGAGGATAAAAACGTCTGGACACCTGAACTCAAGGTCTGCCCCCTATGCCTTCTTCACTACAATGCATGTTATTGATTTCTTTATGTAGGCGCCTGATGCCCCCGGGAAATATACCAGTTATTGGAGATTGCGAGATGACAAAGGGCAGTTGTTCGGTGATAGTATTTGGGTTGAGTGAGTTTTAAAAACTACAATTCTTCTCATGGGGTGTTGACAAGAAATCTCCCAGAATTGAAGTCATCAACCCTTCTCACACCAATTCTGAAGAAACCTTGACTTCCTCTACGATGATCATAATGCCCGATCCTACTTCACCACCATCCCCTACCGCGAATGAGCGAGCCATCTCAAGATCCTCCACTATTGACACCGAAGATATCTCTGATGATTACCTTTCGGATTCCTCTTCGGTGTCTCTTGTAAGTATCCCCTCTTCGGAAGATGAGGCAGATGCCACACTCTGGGCGGAAAGTCGCCGTCAAGATCGTCTGTTATCCGCCAACGATCGTTCCCAGGTAACTGCTGAATATGTCGCAGAACTTGCATCCCAGGCTATGGATTACGTCCTCCTCTATGACGACAACACTTCTGAAGAAGAATAATTGGCTTTCGAAGCAGACCGCTCGTTGGCTAGCTAACGACTTGTGATTTATGCGGTTATGTATGAACTCTTGCTGCTCCATACACTTGTACTTGTATTTTCCCAATGAAGAAATGTCCATTTTTACTAGTATTTGAAATATGCTCTCACCTCCGAGTTGTGAACGTGACAACTGTATCCTTCCCTACCACATCTGTTCTGGCATGCTCTAGATAATGCGCCTAATTGCCATGCATGTCGTGATTGAGAAATTCCTCATTTTGACGACCGGTGAACTCACTATGCCTGAACCTAACTGGACTCCGTAGCTGACCCCTTCGGTCCCAACCAAAATCGGGGCAACAGTGACGATAAGGGAATCGACGATTGCCTGGTGTCCCATAAGAGAGCTCGCAAAGAATGAGGCGATGATACGGGCACCGCCTTCGACCATCAGGGTACGGATTCCGCACTGACGGAGTTTCAGAAGAATATCGCAAATCGACAACTGTTCATCTAGGCTTTCTTGAGCATGTTCTGGGAAGCATGGGCAACAACATTTTACCATGAACTCCGATGGGGATCTGGATAACTCTCGCTCCAGCCTTCTGGAGAGATTCTAAACGATCACGCCAATCTGCAGCATCCGCAGTTGCGCAAATTACCCATGGTCGCCTGCCATGACCGGCTTGATAATTGCTCAAGAGCTTGCAAGTTGGAGAGAGGCGTAGCCGACTGTCGACTATCACTGGCCTTGGAAGATTATGCCTCTCTCCTTTGGGCAAGGGCGGAAGAAGACGTGCTAGAAGATATGATTACTGAGATTTGGCAAATTTGTCGAAGAGCAATCGAACCATTGAGCTGGGGGTCGTCATTAAGAGCTGTGCCAATTCCAACAAGGATTGCGTCATGCATCGTTCTCATCCTGAGAGCCCGTCTCAGTTGCATTCTTGAATGGTAGACGTGAAGTCAAACCAATGTGTCAGGATCATGCTCTCTTTCCCGCTCAGGATCAATTGTTTGCCATGCTGACCAGCGATCTTTGCATCGAGAGATTGCGCAAATGTCAAAGTAACGAAGGGTCGTTTTTCTGGTACGTGAAGTGAATCATAACGCGCGAGGACGGACTTTAAGAAATCAGGCGGGAAGCTGTTTGCCATTAAGCTTGAAGATGATCCAAAAATAGTTACACGTCGTTGTTTGCTTTTGATGTCTCTTGCTCCATTTAATAGCCCCTTGAGTCAGCTGCATAGTGTAGAGATCATCCACAACCATGACTACAGAGTCAAAGTTACTCCAGCCTGCCGACGAGGTAGAAGACAATGGCCAAAATGACGAGGCCGACGACGACGACGAGCCCATAGCTGGGGATGCCACTGGAGGAGGTACACTTTCTCACTTTTCGGTGCCATGGATTTCCTCCGTTTCTCATTGAGTACACTTTCTAGGAGAAGGTAAGAAAAAGAAGAAAAAGAAGAAGCCCAAGAAGAAAAAAGCTGAACAGAGCGATCCTCCTCGCATCGGCTTATCTAAGTTCTTTCCAGATGGTAATTATCCCGAGGGTGAGATTCAGCCTTATAAAGATGAGTACGTATCTTTATATGATCCCAAAGGTCGCCAATAATTTTTCACCTTAATGCAGTAATACATGGCGTACGACCTCGGAGGAAAAGCGCTACGATGAGAGGATGGCAAATGAAGCTCAGGAAACGACATATCAAAGTATACGACGTGCTGCAGAGGTCCATCGCCAAGTGCGCCAGCATGCACGGAAGACTATACGGCCAGGGATGACCATGACTGAGATCGTAGAAAACATTGAGGCTGGCACGCGAGCTTTGGTCGAGGAGAATGGTCTCGAGTCTGGCGTCGGCTTCCCCACAGGAGTTAGCTTGAATCACTGTGCTGCTCATTACACACCAAATGCCGGAGATACGACGGGTACGTAAATTCGTTTGTATCGCACTGGGCGCATTTACCAAAATTTCTAAGTGCTACAGCAGGGTGACGTCCTTAAGGTCGACATCGGAGTACACGTCAAGGGGAGAATTGCGGATTCGGCATTCACATTGACATTTGACCCTACATATGACAAACTTATCGAAGCAGTAAAGGCTGCAACAGACACTGGAATCAGGGTATGAATCCTGGTCGCCCCAGTCAAATATTTGCTGAGAGATGCTTCTAGGAAGCAGGCATAGATGTTAGGCTAGGCGAACTAGCTGGCTATATCCAAGAAACCATGGAGTCCTACGAAGTTGAAGTTGGAGGCAAGGTCTACCCTGGTAAGTATCCTGGGCTCGCGTTCTTGCCACCAGCTCAACAAACAAACCGCTATTCAAGTCAAACCCATCGAAAACTTAAGCGGCCACTCCATAAACCCGTACCAGATTCACGGGGGGAAATCTGTCCTACTCATCAAAAATGATGACCAAACAAAAATGGAAGAAGGTGAATACTTCGCTATCGAGACGTTTGGATCCACAGGTCGCGGCCGGATTGTCGAGGCTGTGAGTGTATCCCGTGAACACAATGACAACTGCTAATTTTGACAAGGGTGAATGCTCGCATTATGCGAAAGTGTATGATGCACCGAACGTGCCTCTCAGGTGGGTGGCAGCTCATTGTCAAGCCCCAAAAATATGACATTGATCTTTTCAGGTTGACATCTGCGAAGTCGCTTCTTAAAACTATCAATAAGAATTTTGGCACACTACCTTGGTGTCGTCGATATCTAGACAGGATCGGCGAAAGCAAATATCTGCTAGCAGTGAGCAAATACTTGCTTGAGCATTCGACTGACGCTGATGTCATTACTTACCTAGTTGAACAATCTAGTATCACAAGGTATCGTTCAGGCGTACCCGCCCTTGGTTGATCAGCGAGGCTCGATGACAGCCCAATTCGTGAGTGATTCTTTGGTTACACTACACACTCTAACATCTTACTGGCGACTCACGATAGGAGCACACCATTTTGCTTCGGCCGACGGTCAAGGAAGTTGTCACTCGAGGAGACGACTACTGATCTGTAGGAAAATTTGTGTAGTGTAGTTCTGCAAATGTTCAGGATTTTCAGATTGATGACGTCGTGTGTTATTACAATTGGATTAGGAGAGCAAGGCGAGACAAGACGAGACAAGACGAGACAAGACAGACTTTTTCTAGACTTCCGGGAGTATATGGGCGATCGGGCCGAATGGAGATCCGGAGGACGGCAGGATCTCGGCATGGATGTGTGATGCTGAACTTGAAACTACTAAGGATGAAATATTGGAATGTCTCTGCTCTGCCCCTTGGATTACCCAACCCGACTATACTGGCACCCATAGAGCCATAGAGCCATAGAACAAGGCATTCATGCCCTCTGTTTACCACAGGGCTAGCCATTCAGAGGCCCAAGCTCTGGGCTACCTTGAGAAGGACTCTGACCTCAGCTCTTTGCTTCACTATGCTACGCCTGGGGTCACTCCTCCCTCAGCTCGAATAAATCCAAAACTTAAAATACAGCCCCGACGCCCTCTGAAGCTTTGGGATGTCTGGAAGTATGGTCTTGTTGCTGTCTCTAAAGGCAAGCAGCTTGCTACGCGAATTTAATTCGCATTGATCTTTGGAACTCAGCGACCGAAGTAACGGGAGAAGTGCTTTTGCATCACATGTGGGGCCCACGCAAAAAGTCCTGGGGTATCGAGATGACTATCGTCTCAAGCATCATGCGAGGAGCAGGGCAGCACAGCTCGCTCGTTGACATCGTATGTCGCATCTTCCGTTCCATCCGTCACCTCTGACGCGAGTGATCAAACGGCAGACGACAATCCGTATGCTGATGAGCATTGGTGGGCTGGTACCACTTCCATCTGACGCGCTTGTGACGCCAGTCACTTTCCGTGTCAAGAAGCGCAACCTTTCGGGCATACTCGCGGAATTTGATGCAACGGAGGACGGGACGCGAGAACTATCTGGTGAGTGGGTGGTCAGCAAGAAAACATGGCAAAAGCTTCAAGCCGAATGGCGGGCCACGCGAAAATCTCCTTCACCTGAGGAGCAGGTCGCCAATGAGGTTCTAAAGACCAAAGAACAGGTCATTCTTTACATACACGGCGGTGAGTGCTTCCAAACCGTAGTTTACATCTGCCACAAAATCACTCATAGGTATTGACGTTTTTCGCGCAGGCGCATACTATCTGTCAAGTGCAGCAGCACAACGATTGATATCTATCCCATTGTCCAAAGTAACCAATGCTCGAGTCTTCGGTCCGTAAAATTAATTTCATTTGACCTAAATCTAATCAGTAGGTTCAGCACTCGATTATCGTTTGGCCCCTGAATCTCGGTTTCCCGGCCCTCTGCATGACGTCGTCAGTGGGTTTCTCAGACTAGTGGAAGATTTACACATTCCCCCGGAAAACATACTTCTCGCTGGTGACAGCGCGGGCGGTGGCCTCTGCCTCGCGTTACTCATGTACCTTCGTGACCACGGTTATAATTTGCCAGCTGGAGCTATCTTGATGTCTCCATGGGTCGGTGAGCATTTTTCGTCTCGTGCCACGATGTCTAACTCGCGAGGACGTAGATTTAACCATGAGTTGTGAATCCTGGGATTCCAATGCCAGTTTTGACGTAGTCCCATTTCCGCAAGATGACCACATGAATCCCGTCGCTCTCTATCTCGGGGAACGCATAGAAGAATACCTGACACACCCATATGCTAGCCCCCTTTTTGGTGATTTCGGTGGACTTCCTCCCTTGTTAATCCAGGTCGGTGATGCAGAAGTTCTTCGTGATGAATCTACTCTCCTAGCTCATAAGGCTACCCTTGCCGGTGTTGACGTTCGTCACGAGTTGTTTGAAGACGCTGTATGTCTATCAATGCTTCACCCCTTGCTTGAAAGAAAGAGATTATGACAGTGTCTTTAGATTCACGTCTTCCAGTCGTACCCATTTCTTCCTGCCACACGTCGTGCTTTTTCCTCTATGGGGAGCTTCGTTCGAAATATTCTCCCCCACCTCAGGTCTCGATCACCACAACCTCTTGACCCCAATGTCAAACACCATCTTGAAGAAGAGATCGAGAACGAAAAATCTACCATTGTGGGTGGCGATGGCGTTGAAACTAAAACAGGTCTAGACCGCGTCAAGAATCAACTCACAGAGAACGCAAACAGCTATCCACAGTGTCGTGATGAAAGTCTACCGGATTCGAAGGAGTATTCTAGCTGGGGCCGCAGCTCACGTCTTTGGCCCTTGGTTACTATGCCGACTCCGTACGTTGAAGAGGACGATTGTCAGGTCACTGTTACTCGCCCTCCGTCTCCTGCAGCTGCCCGACACCCTCACACCATGACTTCAGAGAAAACCGATGGACCTCGCCGCTCGCGATCAGCCGTCTCCCTTTTAGCTCTTCCAATTTCTCAGCCCGTTGTCTCTCGACATCGCCATCATAAATCCTCTTTTGAATCGCGTAGGGTTGGCCCAGGGTACATACGCATGCCAATGATGGCCATGTCAAAATGCAGCACTCCTCCACCTTCACCCTTGGAATCGCCTTCGTACTGCTGCAACAATAGCAGCCACCCAGATATTGCCTCGCTTGTCGAGGACTGGTCTCACTCAGGGCCTGCTAACCAGACCATGCGTTACGCTGCTGATAGTCGTAACTATTAATGTCTCCCTGTACTTGTATAACCATCCACCAAGTCCCCTGTACAATCATTTCCCCATACCATGTATATATTACGTAGTGTAGTGTGGCAATAAAATTATCGTCGAAATGTCATCGGTATGTCGAGTCTCTGCTAGTACCAGCTAACAATGCTAGCCCCTTCTTGTGTACCTCTAGCTCCTCTATGACATTCATCAGCGCGTTGCACTCCCAGTTCCCATACAAAAAGCCCTCATATAGCATCGTGGTAGCCAGCCACGAAAAGAAAATGGTGACCACGAAGAGAATCGGATTAATCCAGGGATGGGGAAGCCATGATCCACCAACGATAATTGCGACAAGAATTAAGATGCTGAAAGCGAAGGTCTGAAGCTCCCTGCGTGCCCGCTGCCGTGAATACTTGTAACAGGAAGTCAGGGCCTCTATGACAGTGGTCACAGATGCATTGGAGAGCTCCGACTGCGTTGCAGAGGAAGGATGGTGGGAGTTTCTGATATCGAATGAGGAAGTCTGGACTTCGAGAGTAGCCTCAAGGCCAAAATGGTCAGATAGGGAGAAGTCAAATCCGGGCACTTTGTCAAGCATGACAACTTTGCAATCGATAGCCTTCAATACGTGAAACGTGCCATCTGGGCTGGCACTCGAATGGCGCGGTTGACGGTAAAACACATAGTCCAGGCGCTTACCCCAAAATTTACGCGCGTATGGGTCGAGAGGCTTGCCAGCTGAGTATGAGTTGATTGGGGAGTCCGCAGTGACACCGAACTTTCGAATGGCTTCCAGAGGAGATGAGACTGAGACGTTGGCCGCTGAGTCTCTGGCGGGATGTGTCACCATCCACGAGTCCTCGAGTGCGGCATGCTCTTTGATGACGGTGATTGGCAGTGTAGTGGGTATACTGTTAAAGTCACCGAGCTATGATGACGGATTGAGGCGTGAGGCCAAATAGGGAACATAATGAAACATACTGCAATGACATAGCGTCCAACCTCCGCTGCTTGGCGTGTCAATTTTGCGAACTCCCATGCATTTACAAGGCGGTGTGCTCTGTTATATTCAGGCCCGTCTTCTCCACCCTTCGCAAAAAGCTACGAGACATGAATCGCAAAGAAAAGTGCGATTGAAACGGAAACGCACATGCGTGTTAAACACCTGGATCTGGCCAAGAATAGGATGGAGCAAAATCACGCTTGAAGCAGCCTTTCCGACAAACCAGTCACCTGCAGAGACATCTATCGGAGCACCATTTAGAGAATATGGATGGACCGAAGTCGATATGATAGGGAACCTCGAGAAGACAACTAAGCCAGCGCCAAGAGCACCACTACCACGAGGAGGTTAGCAACAATTTGTGCGAATGAAAGAATAAAGTAACCTGTAGAAGAATTTGGAGTGCGGAAGGATCGAAGAAACGCGCTCCTGGACTTTCTCATAGTCTGCAAAGACCCACAGTTCTTGGAGAGCAACAATGTCGTAAGTTGAACGTGAAAGCTCGATAGCTAGAGCTTCTATGCGCTCCTTGCGGTTCTTAGAGACATATTTGAGGCCCCTGGTACACTTAAGCGGATATCCTAAGATGCATCAGAGAGACGGACCAGCAATTGAAGGAGAGGACGTGAATTTGTGTTTCGGTCGCCATGGATGGATGTGGAAAGGAGGTTCGACGGCGAAACCGGACCGGAGGCTGTGACTTTGTGACTCTCGTGTCAGTTCGTGACCGAGGCGAACTTTATCCAGAACCATGACTGCCGCCGTAGTCAAACTTACCGCTAGCGAGTCCGTCCCCTCCCTCTGCTTTACTTTTCCTTCGTTATCAATACATTATCTCTATTCAGCGTTGAAATTGCAACTCGAGCGGCCGAAAACTTCACCCGCATCTATTACAAAACCTATGATTCCAATAGTCGCCTCAACGACCTTCCCCAGTTCTACCGGGAATCGTCATCGTTAGTGTGGAATGGGAAGCCGTTTCAAGGTTCTTCCGGGATACGTGAGCTGTTACAGAAGATGCCGGTCACCAAGCACGATATACAGTCCTTCGATTGCCATCCTATACCAGGTTTGTCTGTGTACAAACGTAGTTACAACTATTGTTAAATCGGCGGTTTTCAGGGACTTCGCCTCCGTCACTACTTGTCAGCGTATCTGGCAGTGTAGTCCATGGCAATCCCTCTCACACTACTCCTCGCAACCCAGAAGGACACCCTCGAGTCTTTTCCCAGACATTCATGCTTGTCCCGGACTCCAATGCATCTGCTACAAAGCCCGGCGAGCTTGCAAAGTACTACGTTAGTGCAGACGCAATTAGGTTCGTTGGATGATCACCTCTGTTTTGTAAAATTGTAAGTCTCATCTCGATCCTTCCTTGCTCTGTATCTCACTTCTCCTGAGACCGAACTTGACAATATACCGTGTGACACCACTTCAATGCAAGGCTATCTCTTCTACGCAAGATAGACAATGAAATATTCGTAATCATACGTTCTACTTAATCGATACATTAGAAAAATACAGTAAACTTCACAGCCCAGCATGATTCCACATTAACCGAAAGTTTGAGACTAAGGGAGATTGGGCGATTATAAGTAATGGTGATGACAAAAATGAATAGCACACATACGGATCTAGCGCTCCGCTTGATCTTCGAGAGACGCCATTCATCCGGCTTCTCATATTTGTTGAAAAGAGGTTCAATTTTCTCTTGCCTCTTGCGCTTGCTGATTTTGTTTGCATCGGCGACTTGGAAGAATTGCGGTGCGACCTCTACAAGCCATTTTGGTTCTACAGCAGTGACGTTGTGGCAGTACTCTCTTGTGGTAAGTACTAATTCGTGGTAGATCACCCATTCAGGATTCCTGTTGAATAACGCTGAAGACGGGTGAATGTAAACAGGGGTGCCCTCGACAAGCGTCTTGTAACCTTCTTGAGGGTCCTTCTTCGCAGCGTTTCGGAAGAAACCAGAGCAGATAGCCTTCCGGACGACATTATAGTCTCTTCCTGCGGATAAAATATCATGCTTGTATCTACCCGAAGTGTCAGACATTAACTCAAGACGAATTTGAAGATAGTAAATACCGATCCATGATGCCCAACAGTTGCTTCCGCACATCCTGCGCTCGCCTCATACTCCTCGCCTGAATGAAGTTCTCATAACACCAGGGGTTCGAGAAGTTTCCAGCCTTCCAGCCGTTGTAGACAGTCAGCAAGGTCAGATGATCCCCTTCAGGCTGGTGAAATTTGGCTTTCTTCGAGTCTGCCTGGCCCTGTTTCTCCTTTGGTCGGTAAAAGACGCTTTGTACAGAAAGCATCGCAACGATGGAAAGGATTTCTTCTGAGCATCCCAACTCGACGGATGCAATCAACATCTTCGCCAATGGCGGTTCCATAGGGAAGTCGGCCATCTTGCGGCCCAGGCGCGTTAAAAGCCCTTCGTCGTCCAAAGCCGAGAGCGCATACAGCGACTCTAACGCCGTTAGCATTGTCTGTGCTGGAGGCGGGTCCATGAAATCGAAGCTCAGTAAGTCGTTGATACCCATAGCCTTGAGTTGCAGAATTGTTGACGATAGATTCGTCCGCTGTATGTCGGGAATGGAGTTTGGCAACATCTCGTTTCGGTACGCCGCCTCTGTAAAGAGTCGGTAACATTTTCCGGGGCCAGTGCGCCCGGCACGACCAGACCGCTGTCTTGCCTGAGCTTGCGAGATAGGCATGACCACTAGTGAGTCCATACCCAGCCGTGGGTCATAAGCGTTCTGTTTAGAAAAGCCGGGATCAATGACGTAGTAAATGCCAGGGATTGTCAAACTGGTTTCCGCGACGTTCGTGGCAATAACAACTTTGCGAGCACCTGGTGGCGTGGGTTCAAAGACTCGTGATTGGACTTCCGAGGGTAGAGCGGAGTAGATGGGTAAGATAATGAGTTCGGGGACTTTGGGCCCAAGGGCCTTCATTCGCTCGAAGAGAATCTCACAGGCGGTGTCGATCTCTTCTTGACCGGTGAGGAAAAGCAGAATGTCACCAGGGGGTTCTGAGAGGTGGATCTGCATGACGGTAATGAGGGATGCATCCAAATAGTCTGATTCTGGTTCTTTGGTATAGAGAATTTCGACAGGATAGGTTCGGCCAGGAATTGTGAAGATCGGGCACCCGAAGAAATATTTGGAGAATTTTTCGGCATCAAGTGTGGCTGAGGTCACAATCAATTTGAGGTCTGGGCGACGTTTGACTGCCTCTGGAGATGGATAAGATTAAAAGCCTTTAGTTGCCTTTTGTTACGTACTTTTCAACAGACCAAACAGGACGTCGGTAGCGATTGTACGCTCGTGGGCCTCGTCCAACATGATGACGGAATACTGGCTGCAGAGTGGGTCAATCAAGCACTCACGTTGCAACATACCGTCCGTCATGTACTTGATTTTGGTTTCTGGACTCGTACAATCCTCAAAACGAATGGTATAGCCGACCTCCTGACCAAGGCGACATCCAACCTCTTCAGAGACGCGTTTGGCTACTGACATTGCAGCAACACGCCGAGGTTGGGTACAGCCAACACGGCCTTTATCTGTATAGCCAGCCTCTGCAAGATACTGGACCATTTGAGTCGTCTTGCCCGAGCCAGTGTCACCTACGACGATGAGAACTTGATGCTGATATTGCAGTGAGTACGGCTAGATAGTAGATACAAAAATACCGCGCACCTCTCCAATAGCCTTCAGTAAAGGCTCGCGAAGCTTGTAAATGGGCAGACTTTTCCGTTGGTCTTGGATGCTCAAGGTGGTAATTTCACCAAACGTCGTAGCCTTGTTGAAGCTAGACTCCTTCCATTTTGGAACCTCACCGGCTTTCTGACCCTTGAGATTTCCACGTAAGTCTTGAGCAAACATTTTGTCCGTATCCTTCGACATGGGGTCAAGCCACGGTTGACTGAAGTCACGGGCTTGGGAATCCGCTTCTTCATTTGCCTCCTGCTGTCGCAATTCACGCCTTTCCTTTGCCAACGATGCACCTGCAAGGGCCGCCCTATTCAGAGAACCATCGGGCGCCTTCACGATCTTTACGGGGCTAAGATCCAAGGTCTTCTTCGTCTGCCCAGCCAAGAACGGTGGCTCATCCTCTCTGACCTCTACATCCAGCTCTTCTTCAACCTCCGCATGGGCCATAGGATTATTGAAGTCCTCATCCAGCTCGGGGTATTCTGATGCATCAACCATACCGGACGATATTAGTTGTTTAATTTCCCAACGTTCTGGTGATGTCAGTCGTTTTGCAGAGCGTATGGGGCCCTCGTCTTTTGATCGTAAGGGTAGAGCGTTGGCTCCAGAAGAGGCGCGAGAGGTACGAGCTCGTTCCTCTTCCATCTCAGCCTCAGATTTAATACGGAGATGTGGTGTGAGATCACGGCCAGTGACCTGGTCTACATCTTTCATAGAGAGAGATATCCGAGCTGCAGCAACGCTCAACACTTTGACCTTTACGAGTTGCCCCCTGCTTAGCAGATCCGCCGCTGAATTGGCTCGGGCACCAGCTTGGATGTTCGATACGTGCACCATCCCTAGATGGTCATCCAGAGTGAATGGTGACATGGGTCAATATATAAGATGATAAATACCTTCTGCCCTCCCCACTACCCCCTCCAAAGTCACGAAGGCTCCGAATTCTTTCAGTCCAGTTACCTTCCCGTTGTATATCTTGAATAACACCGGCCGTTCATCCAATGCAAGCCGCCCTCCTCCACCTCGGCCTCCATAACGATCATTTTCATAGCCTCTACCTCTAATTGGGCTTGGGCTGCGGCGCCTCTGAGAACGGGAACGATCGCGGCGTCGGCGCTTCGGCGAACCTGGTTCTTCAACTTGCCGTGGGCGCTTTCTACCAGAAACCAGATCCCCAAGTTCTGCCAAAAATACATCATCTGAGACGGCCGGTGGTACCTCCTTGTCTTGCATTGCAAGGCCCGGGAATAGGCGCTTCTTCTTCTCCTGTTCTGTCAATTCCCCATCGCCAGCTGCGTCTTTTCCATTCTCTGTGGACGATTTCAAATTCCTCTTCTTGTGCTTCGGATGCATGCTGAGAATAAGACGGTCCAAGTTCTCAATGAAAGAAGGGGGGAATCCAGCCTCCATTTCATCCAGCTTGGCTTTGAAGGCGGGAAGACTTTTGTTGGACTGGTCATGGAGGGCAATGATGAATTCGGCAAGAGTCTTGTCGTTGAGCCCAATGTGATTGTTGAGCTCTTGAGTAATCTTGGCCACCAGGGACAGGAACTCGAGGTCGTAGAGGGGGTCCGCCATTGGGAATAAGTGGGTTGGAGGAAGAGGGTAAGACTGACTGGAGCTGTAAATTCGGCAACGGACAAATTACGTAATCCAATATTCTATGCCAGATGCCCCCTCGTCGCGGCATTGTCAAGTCAGGCAATGCTGGAAACTCGTCCAAGGGCGACAAGTCCCTGCCTATACCTGTTCCGCCGGAAGAGAAACCCTTGTTCCCTCCGGGTTCCAAGTTTCCTCTGAGTTTGCTTAACGAAAGGTAATGGTCTGCCTGTTGTGCCTGTTGTGCCGGGAGTCTTACCAGAATACAAATATGCCTTCCAGGTGTCAGAAAAACGGCTGGGAGAAGCCTTCGGTGGAAACAGTATGCTATAACGTATTCTGTGTAATATGACCATCGCTAATCGACTTTCACCTTATAGCACAAACAACCAGGCGGCTGGTCCTTCGTAGTGTATCTAAGCAAAGTTAATAAGAAAACCAACCAAAAGGAATCGATCAAAATAGAGCCCGACCAGCCGCATCTTAGCACGACATCTCTTGAAGCACGACATTGGGGAGCAACTTACGCCTTATATCGAGTTCGTTCAAGCATATCTACGCTCCAGCAAAAACCAGATTTTCTGAACCTGTACATTACTAGTTCTGCAATGGGATACAGCTCCGTCTTGTCCTTCCACCTGGCCCCAGAGACTATTGGGATGAGTTGGCGGTTGAGCATAAGAACTCGCCACCGAATTCGAAGTGGAAATACACTGCGGATCCTTTCGCCACTCGAGAAGAAGCAAGAACCAAAGCTGCACAACGTGAAATAGCTGCAGCCAAGGAAGCGAATTCATCATCTAGACCGAACCGCGGACAGGCTTCTAGTGAATTCGCGCAAGCGCCCGAGGTGAAGATGGCGACAAAACTAAGAGAACAAGTTGAAGAAGCTATAAAAAAGGTGTGCAGTTGGACACTTTGTGCATGGCATTTTTGATCATGAATTGAGACTGTTTTTAGGGCATTTCCATGTATCCAGAGGCCAACGATGCTGCTCCGTCTGTCCTTGATGTTACAGAAGTTTCGAATGTCGACCAACAGCTCCAACATCTTGGCTTCAAGCCAGCGCAAGTCAGAAAAGCTGTTTCCTTCTTGTCTCAGCCCTCACAGCTTGCGTCTATTCTTTTGGATACAGCAAACTCGCTAGAGGCGTGCATAGAATATCTCGTTCTCTCTTTACCCGAATGCGATCTTCCACAACGCTTCCTTCCCGCCATCAACTCTTCAAATCCTTTCATTACATCCGCTCATTCTGGGACTGACGACCTGAAAAGACGCTGGGTTGAAGAAAAGGCAATCAAGGAAGCTGGTTGGCCTGCACACGTTGTCAAGGCTTGCACCACTATTCCGAAACTACTGAACTGGGAACTCTTGATAGTGGCTCTTGGCAAACGATTAATTGGCGAGGAATGGAATGACCAATTAGAGATCGAGAGTGATGACTCTGCATCCTTCGAGGTCAGTGCTGACGAAGTTGAAGCTCTAGGAGCCTCCATTTCCGACGCAGGAGAACTTTTGATACCCCTCTTCAGTGCCCCCATTCAGATCCACATCCTTATTTCCACAGAAAAGGGATATCCACGACCGAACTTTTGCCCCATGTATGTCACCTCAACCTCAACCCCTGCCTACGTTCGACTCCACCTTCTAGCTTGTCTTCTGCGAACCATGAAGTCTGAAGACTTTATTGAACCGGGAGAAGGGTTCTGCATGGCAGTCATGAGGGTGTTAGAGGGAGAATGGGCAAAGATAGAGGATAATGGCCCTCCTGACATGTCGATGGTCCTGACTCATTTTGTTCCACAACGCCCCACTGCGGAGATCGATGTCTGTGCTGTCGATGCTGCTCCTCAAACAGCACCACGAGGTGGGCGACGAGCAGGATCCTCGCGTCGCGATAGGCGTTCCAATGAACAAATCAAGATCGATTTTGAAGTCATTTGTAGACACGAAAAGGTGATTGTTGCAGTTACTCTACTCCTGCGATTGAAGTCATGACATCCAACCCAGTACTCAGAAATGTTGGCGGCAAGACAAAGACTTCCAGCATTTGCAGCTAAAGAGGACTTCCTTCAGCAACTTAAAAACAATAGAGTCGTGGTTGTGGTCGGTGAAACAGGTCAGTGATCGATTTAAACGTGTAACTTTGTCAGCTCTGAGTGCCTTTCAGGATGTGGAAAGACGACTCAACGTGAGGATCAGCATCAAGAGGTTCACATAATCGTTAACTGACATTCTCCAAAGTGCCCCAGTTCATCCTAGATTCTTTAATTCAGTCAAATAACGGCACCAAGGCATCTATACTTGTAACACAGCCGCGCAGGCTATCTGCCATATCTGTGGCTGCACGGGTTTCTGCCGAACGTCTGGATGATGGCTCCGTGGGCTATGCAATCCGGGGAGAGAGCAAACAAGACGACAAGACAAAGATTTTATTTTGTACTACAGGTGTTGTTTTGCGACGGTTGGGTTCTGGAGATATTTTAAATGGAGTGTCACATGTCGTTGTTGACGAGGTGAGGCTTATTTATGCCACCATCTCTGCCTCTTACACCACCCTATCTAGGTACATGAACGTTCTGTCGATGGCGACTTTCTTCTGCTTGAGCTCAGAGAACTCCTCAAAAAGCACATTAACCTTAAAGTTGTCCTCATGTCTGCCACAATCAACCATGAGACATTTGTCAAGTATTTCGGTGGGGCCCCACTCCTGACTATCCCTGGTTTCACCTATCCGGTGACCGACAAGTCAGTAGACTTTACTGCTTATCATATTGCGAAATAAGGCTCACTGTCAACCTTTTCGCACAGGTATTTGGAGGATGTCATCCCACTACTGAAATACTATCCCTCAACACCAAAGACCGCGAAGAATCAAACCGACGCTGCTGTAAAGGCCTTTCATGCTGAATACAAAGCTCTTGGGTTGGATGATTCTAGTATTACCGCGCTTCACAACATTACTCGTTCTGATCGAATCGATTACCAGGTTCTTGCTCTACCTTTTTCTATTCTTGAGTCTTTCTGACGGATTTGAAAGCTTATTGCAACTGTGGTTGATCACATTGTTTCTACTGCGACTAAACGCGGAGGTATTTTGATATTCCTGCCTGGTGTACAGGAAATTCGGCAGTGCATTGAGTCGGTTCGAACACTCCTTGCTGGAAAGGAAGTCGACACTTTCCCTCTTCACGCTAACTTATCGAGCGAAGAACAACGCCGCGTCTTTGTAAAGACTTCCAAATGGAAAATCATAGCCGCCACCAATGTCGCCGAGGTTTGTAGCATTGTCCATGGCAGTCCATATTGCGCTAAACGTTCAACCTTGAAAGACTTCCATAACGATTGACGACGTCGTCTATGTGATTGACGCTGGCAAGGTCAAAGAAACACAATTTGACCCGGAAGCCAGCCTTTCTAGGCTTGTGGAGACATGGGTCACTCGTGCTGCAGCTCGACAGCGAAGGGGCAGAGCAGGGCGGACACAGCCGGGCCTGTGCTACAAGTTATACACCCGAAAACAAGAGTTGAATATGGCGAAATTCCCTGTGCCCGAAATTCTTCGTGTTCCTCTCGAAAATATCTCGTTGACCGTCAAAGTGATGCGCGAAGAGGAGGATGTCAAGGTTCGTAAATTCGGTGTGCGGCGTTTTCACAATTAGCTGAGGTGAACTAGCTTTTTTTGAGCCGCGCCATCGACCCTCCAAAATTAATTGCCATGGAAAGGGCCTGGTCTACACTAGAAGAGCTTGGTGCAGTTGATGAAGCGGGGCGATTGACGCCTTTGGGACGCCACATGGTGAGTTCCTTGCTTATGCTCTATAATCACCCGCTCACACTGGAGTAGTCTACTCTTCCAATGGATCTGAGGCTCGCAAAGGTAACTTGACTTCACAACGGATTAGGTCACTACTAAGCCCTTTCAGATGTTGATTCTAGGCACCGTCTTCCAATGCCTCGATCCCGTCCTTACGGTCACAGCTGCCCTGTCATCGAAGCCTTTGTTCCTAAGCCCTACTGACAAGCGTGACGAGGCTGCACAGTAAGCTGGGTTTAATGACAAACATCGAGCATAATTGTTGAAGCATCTGTAGGGCGAGAGAACGGTTCTTGGTAGCCGGAAGTGACCTCTTGACCGATTTAAACGCTTACGACCAATGCGTGAGCCTCAAGGGAAAAGGGCAGGCAGCAATGCGGACTTTTTGCCAAGAGGTGGGTAACTTCCTTGTCTAAGGCTCCGTGCTTACATTTTGCAACTTTCAGAACTTCATCTCGGCGACAACTGTTCGTGAGATCACGACTTTACGCAACGATTTCCTCCTTTCTCTATCTGATATCGGCTTCATTCCATTCCACTCCAACCATTCGGACCAAACACTCAATAAGAACAGCAGCAACACAAACGTTCTCAAAGCTGTCATTTTAGGTGGTTTGTGGCCGCGTGTTGCACGAATCCATCTTCCCAAAGATCGCATAAAATTCGATAAAGTATCAGCTGGGACGATTCAGCGAGAGAACACAGCCAAAGAATACAAAATCCTGGACCTCCGGGAAGGACGTGTCTTTCTACATACTGGAAGTGTGCTCTTTGGGGAAGCTACATGGAGTTCCCCATTCCTAGTATATTTCCACAAGTACATGTCAAGCAAGGTCTTCCTTAGAGATGCGACAGAGGTACATTTGACTCGATTGAATGGTCGAACATACTAACACAATGCAGGTGCCAATGTACGCTCTCTTGTTATTTGGTGGGTCTGTTTCTGTGAATCAGATAGGGGGAGGTATAACTATTGGGAGGAAAGACACTTGGATAAAACTGAAAGCGTGGCCGCGGATAGGTATACTCGTTAATCAACTCAGGTAATTTCCTGCTTCTCTTGAAATTGTTCAGGAGAGCTAATGTAACACTTCCTAGACGCCTGTTGGACGCTCAACTTGAACGTGCCGTCGAAACAGGCAGCCTCATTTCAGGGTCTAATAACTCTGTTATAAGTGCGATGTTGGCGTTGCTCACCAATGATGGATTGGGCGGAAGTATGTAGATCGTTCTGTACGTAGGTTCCGGTTAACGTGAGGCGAAAGTTATGCCTGCCCAGTGTTGCCCTCTACTAGACGTTTAACCTCGGCACAGTCCACGATCCTGATGCCCTTCTCCTTCATGTCTTTCCATTCCATGCCAGTATTGTGCACACTCCTGACCGCGTCACGAATAACCCAAGTCTCATATCCGAAATCTACAGCATCAAAAGCGGTATTTTTGACACAGTAGTCACCAGCAATGCCCACGATGAAGACATCGGTGGCTGCAAGGCCTTCCAAGATCTTGTGAAGTGCAGTATTGGCGATATGCCACGGATCGCGAAAGGCAGAGTACATCTCTATGCCTTGATCCGTGCCTTTCATTACGACATTTGTCAAGGCTTGGTAGTTAAGCCCTTCGACGAACTCCGAGCCCGGCGTGTTCGCTACGCAATGTACTGGCCACAGAATTTGATCAAGGGGTCGTTCCTTCATAACATCGCCGGGTGGGTATGTTGTCAATTTGGAGAAAGTTGGCTTATCGTGCGTTAAAGCAAAGGAGATATGTTCTGGTGGGTGGAAGTCCTTAGATGCGATCTTGGCCACAAAAGAACGGGAAAGGAGTTCATTAATGACAGGAATGATCTCGCTGCCACGGGACACAGCTAGAGAACCGTAGATGAAGTCATACTGCATGTCTACAACGATGAGTGCGGGCATGAAAGTCGCCATGATGGTTTGATTCTGAAATATTTTGGCCATTACAAGTGACAGGACAGTATATATCTATCATAGAAATTATTTACATAAATATTTATCCATAAAAGTACACCTTGCTTTTTATGTTCTTCCTCTGTTGGAAAATGTCAGTCCCACCCGTCACCGAGTGGCTGTTGCCTGCAAACTCACAAAGTACACATTATGTTCTACGATCTATTGTTGCTTTAATGTTCTTCGTTCCATATTCCACCCTTCACTAGCCGATCTGCGTTTCGGAATTGTGCGTCCATTCTTCGCGGCCCGACCACGATCGTCTTCTGGCGCATTCTGTCTAGCTGAATTTATCAAAGCCTCCTGTAACATCGGTGGGGACTTGCGTAGGTCGAAGGTTGGTGTATTGGCGCTTGTTGGAGGCAATGCGAAATACGGCGCCTCGTATGGCTGTGTACGCGGGCGAGGGACAGGTGACGAGACACGTCGATTAGGTTTAAAGGAGAAAAAGGAAGACGTGGGCGTGGGCGACTGGAAGGAATCGGTGGACGGCGAATCAAAACTGGCAGATTTCAAGGGGGTTGGCTGAGGGTGAGAAGGCAAAGCATTGTTGTCTGCATCCACTGATTTCCGTCGCGATGACCAAGGAGGAATGAAACCGGATCTCTTGCCATGTCTACCTTCCGTTTGCACTAATGATCGGTAAGTATGTGGCACCCTATACAAAAGTGAAAAGTCACACACAGGATGATGTTCGCATAACAGGAGATGACGGCTCAGATTGGTCGCGGGATTTGGTAAAAGGACATATCCTCTTGGGAAGATACAGTGACAACGATGAGCGCCTGGAGGACGATTCAGACTCGGCAATGGACTCCTCATCTCCCTGGGATATTGATGGAGTTGTGGGCGAAGAAGACCCAGATCCCCGGTAGCTTTCCTCGGGTGGACGCTGAAGGGCCAGAGAATCCTGATTATCAGCAATCGGGAGGTTTCGTTGGGAGGGCGGGGAGTCTTCAAAATATACATGTTTGGAGGCGTATAGAGTGGTGGGGCTAGTTTGCCCATTAATAGTGATTGACGGTGCAATCTGTTGCAGGGGGGATGGTATTGGTGCACGAAAGGTAGAGCGACGCTTGTGACGATTGGATGGAAACTTGTCTACGACGCTAGGTGTGGCCGTATTGACTGACGGTACAAGCCAGTGGATCCATATTGCTAAGATGCTCTGCAGGCAGGAAGTCATTGGTGGTCAAAAGAACAGGATATCATTACGCACAACCCCTACGCCCAACGATCCAAGAGCTCTTGCAGACAAAGTAACTAAAAATGTCCTTTCGTTCGTATGCGAGGACGTTATATCATTCGTTTCGGTCTTTGTAGGCATGGGGGCAATCGTAGAACAAGCAGAAAGACAAGGAAACATCGCCCTCGTTGATTGTTAACGGTCAGAGAACGATGCCAATATCATAGGTGGTTGAGGGTTTGCATGGTGGATAGCACGAGTAATGGCGTTGTATATATGTATACACAGAGCTTTTTATAACATGAGACCACTTTCATATTTCGATTTTCTTTTAGATGTCAATTATCCTCGGCCCGATCCAAGATCTGATCTGATCAACTGACCCTCGATCAAGTCCGATCATCCTTCTGCTCCCCCTTCTTACAACGCTTCCCTGGACGGATTCACCCCAACAGCTGCAGACGAATGTCAGAAAATTATCACAATAATATAGATGGAACGCACTGATATATCCAACAACGCCTTCAGGCCAATCATCATTAATAGATTCAATGCTGCAGGGGCGACATCAATTGGACGGAATCAAATCAGTTGAATGCTCCAGCCTTACTCAACAATGGCGTTGTATCCAGCACTATTGGCCAGGGCGTAGTTCTTATCCTGAGCGTTCAAAATGCGTGTGTTTGTGTTCTCGGCGTAGTTTGTATATTGTCCGATAACGTCCGTCCAGCGATCTGTGAAAAAGACCTGCCCAACATGGGAGACTGTTCCCGAGGCTGACGACGACGTATGGACCATCAGGTTGATGTGGTTAGCACCGGAAGGCGTATGACCCGGGAAGATCGTCTGAAACTCTGCGATTCCATTAGAAGCAGAGGTGAAAGCACCTCGAAGAAATGTCGTTCCATAAGTTCCAAGTGCATTAGCTGTGAATTGTTCAAAGCCACGCCTAGTCCTCGATAAGAAAAACACTCACGAGACCAAACCTCGACCATGACATTCGGAAGAGGCTGGCACGTCGTCACATCCAAAACACCGATGTCGAGGGTAAGGGCAACTCCACTAAAATGTTAGGTATTCCTTGAGCACCTGTAATCTATTTGCCCTCAAGTTGACACTTACACTTGGCCTTCAGTAACATCTTGGCGTACGATCTGTGATTTTTTAGAAGGATGTATGGAACAACACTCGGCGACCTCACTGGATTAGAGACATAATTGACTGAAAACGCAGGAAAATGTCAGTCCATTTATGATAAAAAAATGATTGTATGCAAGTTAAATACCTCGAGGAGTTTCTGGAGCTGCGACGCAGGTAAGCTATCGGTCCAAGATGATGGAAAATCAGTAGATAAATATATCTAATTTGGATGGATATACGTTTTGCATGTTGGGTAAAAGCGTCCTTTTGGTGTGTCCTCTTTTTTCTCTCCTTGAGTATTTGAAGGCTGCAATGTTTGCCTCACAGTTCCTGGCAGAAACATCGGCACGGGATGTGTCCTTGCCGCTCGCCGGAAGGGCTGATTGAATGTACAATAGTCAATCAACTGGACAAGCGTGCAACTTCCTGAATTCACGAACCAGCTCCAAAACTGAATAGAGCAAAGAGAGCAAGGATTGAGAAGCCGTACATGTTGTGAAGAGAGTTTCGATAGGAGAGTTTCCTGCCCTGTATGACTCCAAAATCGCCTTGTTTTATAATGCATCCTTACCTCTGGGCTCCGCTCTTTCCGTCGATATTTTGGTTGGCGGAATGGATGACGGCAAAATGAGGACACAAAATTAGAGCACTAGACAGATGATGTTGCGAATCAGGCAGGCTGGGGCATTTTGCGGGGAGATCGCATATTGAAATTTAATCAGATGAGATGGGCGTCAATAAAATTCCGCTATTTTCCCCCTTCTCTTCCGTTCCACGAAGAAATCTTGGGGTTACGAATAGTGCTCGTGCATCGTTCGTGTGAGGAGCACAACCTTTTCGGGACATCGAGGCTCCGTAGTGGAAGGTAACAGGGGACAAAGCGGTATATGTGCGGTATTACCTCCTCGACGGCATTAGCTCAGTGTCAAAGCGCTCCATGTGGTCTTCCTTCGAAGTTTGCAAGGATGACCTGGCCAGATCCTGGAAGATGCAGGATGTTATTTTGTCCCCAACAGATATGCCGATAGATGAAAAGAATTAAATAGACGGGTTGAGCATGTATGAAGGCTTTGAGCGACAAACCAGAGAGGAAAAACAGCTTGCTGACGATGCTACTCTGCAGGTTGTGGCGGCTCCTTGAGGTGGCCGGCCTGAGGGCACGAGGATAGCACACGGCAGAATTTCCAGAAGTATATTGTCTTGAGAAATATTGGATGTATATGGTTCGATAACACGCAGAGAGAAAACGGCATTGTCAAGGAAAGACAGGAGCCTAAGGATCATTGACTTCTGAAAGTTTAAAGTTGGGGACGAGGTGACAGATGCACGTGCCTGTGACAAAATTATAACTCATAGATCAGTCGTGACGCGTGATCGGAGGATCATATCACCATCATGTATTGTCAACAACTGATATACCTATATTGGATGTGAGAGAAAGATTTACTTTACGACATCGTAACAGATTTAGTAGCAAAAGATCATGCCAGTGAACCGCGGCAGCAGTCATCCGTCGATACTTTGAGCCTTGGACGGATTAACACCAAGGGCTGTCAATAACGCATTATTGGAATTAAAAAGACATACGACCATGAGATGTGGGACATACTTATGTAGCCGATAACACCTTCTGGCCAATCATCGTGGATAGACTCGATGCTAGTAAAAAACTACATGAACCCATGCAGAGAAAGATCAGGAAGAGAGGTATACTCGACAACAGGATAAAACCCAGCACTGTTCGCTGCTGCATACACAGGATCGTCTAAGTTGGTTGTTCTCAAGTGTGTGTTGGTGTTGTAAGGAGGTTGCATTCCGATGATCGTGGTCCACTTATCAGTAAAGAATACCTGTCCGGAATGCACGACTTGAGACGACGTGGAAGATGATGTATGAACCATGACATTGATGTGATTGGCACCATCGGAGGTATATCCCGGAAAGATGGTCTGAAACTCAGCAATTCCGTTGGACCCTGCCGGGAATGCTCCTCTCAAGAATGTACTGCCATAATTTCCTTGGGCATTGGCTGTGATGGTTCCTCAGTAAATACACATAGGTAAAATGAATCTCACTCACGGGACCAAATTTCGACCATCACATTTGGAAGAGGTTTGCAAGTGGTAACATCGAGGACTCCGATGTCAAGCGTCAAAGCAATTCCCCTGGACGTGCGTTTTTAATATTTTAATATACCATAGGTATTATGACGCTACTTACGCCTGTCCCTCCGTCACGTCTTGACGCACAGGCTGGAGAGAAACGTCAGGGTTGAAAGATGTTAGTCTTCAAGAAGACCGTGACGTACCGCATTCTGAACATAATCCTCTGGCAGCGTTAAAGTTGTCAATGGTTTTGGATGCTTTGACCTTCAATGCAACAAACCTGAAGCAACTTCTGGTGCGAGAACGCATGTAAGCTAGAATAGCGATGTTTCAGCATCAAGGCTAACTTGTTTTAAGTTGAATAAAAGCCAAACCACTTACGTTTAGGAGGGTTGGGTAAGTTGATCGCTTGACATCACCATGACGCTGATCTCGACGAGCGAGACTGAAGGAAGTGATCTCGCTAGAACAGGCTCGAGGTGATAGACCGGGTGTTTTGTCGATTATGGGAAATGCTGAAGAGGTAGCAGACATGAGTACGGGATGAGAGTCCTGTGTGGCGCCACTTGCCCAGCACATTTGCAGAAAGAACAACCAGCGAGGCAAACAGTGGTAGTAGAGACAACATATCCGAGAGTTGCAGTAGCTATGGTTTTTCGGTTGAGGCTTGAGGCTTTATACCACATCCATAATCTTCTAAGAAGTGGGCGATCGACAAAAGCGGAGGCACCAGGCTGTAAATCGTGCCAGTAAAACACATCATGTGTACCCATCCATACTACGTGGCGAGTTGAGGATGCTTAACAAGGCGCGATTCCGCCAATTTGTCGGAGTGAACCATGCTGAACTTAAGGTCGCAAACCTATATTTTCGACAGGCGCCACATGCCGCCGGTAGCATCGGAGAATTCAGACATTTTTACAAATAAGCGTGGTGGGTTTCTTTCCTGAACTGGACTGAACAGTCGTGCTGACATAGGTGGAGACCATATAGTACTTGACATGCTCGGCTCACAAGGGCCGATGGCCTGAAATAGATTGTATGGTTTCCAACGGGTATCGTGTGATAATATGCAACCTTGCTCAACATCATCATGTTTGCTCCGTAAAAACATAAGCTCGAACATCATGCGAAGTTATACTGCTGTCGAAAAAGAACTGCTCAAAAACGCCCTTTTCCTCGTGTTTCCATAGGTCTCGCACTGCATACTTCTTCTCTCCTTGCAGATGAGGGGAATGTGAGAACGTGAAATTGAGATCAACGGTTCGCTCATTGAAGTTGAGATACATGATGATAGTATGTTTTTGATCTTTCCAGTAGCCGCTGAAATTAGAATTTTAGTTAATATTGCTGTCGGACTGCCTTGAAAGGTCATCACCTCCAGTATTGAGCCGGGAAAGACCTAGAAGGCAGAGTTGCCTAAGCATCAGTAAGTAGCATCAGACGGCGAAACTCACGGATCCCATGTTCCGTCAGGATTTTTGCCCCAAAAGAATGGCTTCAGCGGCTCTCCTATGGCAGTATCTTGATTTATTGCAATGATCTCAGGATTGGTCAGAATGGTGATTATATCTTGAGAAAGTTTGGAGAACTGAGAAGGATATCTAGTCGGCCAGACGTTGGGCTTGGTAATGATACGCACATCGGTTCCGACAAGAAGTGGTGACTTAGCTAGCGCCCAAGCAGTAAAATGGCTCCGTTGCTCCTCAAGCGTCAAATTTCCATTTCCATTTTCGAGCATATCTATCAGTTAGGCTTAAGCAGGCCGAAAAGCGTGGCGCTATTTTGAAATCGGTACCAAGGTCATTGTGGGCATAAAAATTCGAATAGTCTCCAATGAATGAGGCGTTGTTCAATATTTGAGTGATCCGGGACCAATTGGCTTGAATATCGTCGTATACTAATAGAGTGTAAGATGGAATTCACACAGTCGACTTCAGAATGACTGACTGCGCCACGAATTGGCAATGGGGGGTGCCCATGTCCATGCATCGAAACTAGGCCATTCCACGAGAGAATAAAAGAGCATCTTCCCTGTTTCTGCCTGGACCTGGGTAAGCGCATCCGTCCAGCGTTTGAATCGTTCGACATTAGAACCCTGAAAACTGCCACTGTCACAGTTATCGATCTTTGAAAGATATTGGATGTTATTGGATGTTACGAGTATGTCAGCTTGGGTCACAGACTTTTATGTAGTCAAAACCTGAATCATGCCCATAAGCTATTTATAATCAACATCATTCTTTGTATGGCCACGTACCCCAATCCACGAAAGTACGAGCATCGGTGAGCTCATGGTCAAGGCTTCCTGCGAAGCCGGCGCACTATACCAGCAGGTTGGCTTCACAAACTTCAAGTGGAAGGCATTAAATTCTCTACCGTGGTTAAACCCTGATCTTCCTGTGTAAGGGAGGAGGGTTACTCGAGTCATTATTAACAGACCCCGACATGAAGGTTGACACCTACGTAGATCTCCATGGTATGAAGAAGCGTTAGCTAGGGCTTGAGTGATATAAATGTGAATGAGATGCTTACCCCTGCCTTGAAGCCCAGTCCATGCAGAAAATCGGTCAGATGGTTCATTCCACCTATTTGAAGGATTGCAGGTCAATTGGCTGCGAAACGAAAAAATCAGTTTTGCGGGACTGACTAGGGAATTTCGCGGAGTCAACGACCAACTTTCCAGACGAGTCACGGGACTTCGTATTCCAGCAATCATCGATGTTGATGTAAGTGTAACCCGCTGCAAGAAAGCCTAAATCGCCCATATACGCAGCTGTGTCGCGAATGAGGGTTTCGTCAATGTTACAGGCAAAACGGTTCCAGCTACAGGTCATTAGCGCGAGTGTCTCTAAAAAGGCGAGGGAAAAGGGGGCACGTATTGAAGCCCATTGCTGGAGTCTTCTGGACACCGTTATCCCAAGAATGCTGGCCGAAGACGTCATGTCAGGATAATAGCACTGAAGGAAAATACACCGAACAACTGACCGCAACATTGGCGAAAATACCTAACTGACAAAAAGCTAAAACTGACATGCTGGAATAGAGTACCATTTTCGGCAAGAGAGCAATAAGTGCCACTGAATGAATGAACCAGGTTTTAAGTAACTTTGAGGGGTTCGGCCATGTCGGTAAAATTGTTATGGTTTTAGGTTTAGGCCGGTCTGATGATCTCGCTTGGCAGAATCCACGACGCTGAGAAGGGAATAAGAAGCCATTGTATAAGTATGCCCGACTCTGATGATCCTCGTCAGAGCGTCAGATGTTGGGGAGGTGAGCCCAGTCATCGAAGCTGCTCGTATGTAGGTAGGTCTCGGGTCGAATGAACTCGCAGGTTGTGGTACCTAAGAGACCGCGGACGGTCAAGTACAACCAATATCAGCAAAGGGAGTCATGAGATAAATTGAGAGAACAAAATACACCTAATACCAAAAATGGGAGCTAGAGCCTAAAGGTCAGAAGAAACAGGCAGGATAATTATACCAAAAGCGTGGGCACTTCACTTTGCACAAGGGTCAAAGTCATATGGAATACTGCACCACGGGTTCATGAGAGCCTCCAGCTCCACAGAAGTCCATGCATCATGTTTGCTTCGAATTGCTTCCCGTTCACCGCCTGACCTACCTTCGAGTCAACGATGTCAGATCATAGATCACACACTGTATGTCTGGTTACTTCGATTACTTCGATTGTCCACCGAAGTCTAGGTATCGAGACGGGAATGAAAAAATGGCAGTGAAGATGCTGGGAAATAACTCCATAAACGTTCAAGGTCCCAAGTATAGCTAAGTCGAAGATTCTGGCACACCCCTTGAAGGTTTGGTATTGAATGTGCCTCGTCCTCTCATGACCATTTTCGGAGACTCTGCCTCCACTGTCTTCCTTTGCCACTGATCGATGAGTTTGCCGACTCCTTGGTATGGGCGTTCCGGCGAAGACGACCCGCCTTCAGTGCGACATAGCGTGTCTTCAGTTGTCGAATTTATGGGAAATTTGGGAATTCGAACAGGCTCGGATTTGATAGATGTCGTCCTAGTTGTGGGATCTGGCTCTTTCTGAAAGGTATGGTGACGGATAGGAACAGGCCGGCCGATTGCTGGGGTTGGGGACGAAAAGTTAAGTGCAGTTGGACTCTGGGATTGTCGGCCAGGAACGTAATCACCAATGGACACAGACAAACTTGAACCTGTTCGTTCTATTTCCATATTAAACGGCTTTTTCGGTGTATGAGCATCGTTGGAGGCTAGTCCTGGTAGCTTGACGATAGTAGGTGGTGCAGCTGACGACAATGTACTAGATGATCCTGACGGTTTACTTGCTCCATTTATACCTTCATATCGCTGTACTATATCTGATATGGATGTGCGCCGCACTGGGCGGCGCTTTGTTTTCTCGGATGGTGGTGCAAGCCCAGGTGACGGAGGTCGTTGTTCCACAGACATCGGATGCGATTCTATCGTCTTAGAAGGCAATAAGAACATCGATTGAGGGCGAGAGCGTGGGGATGGTGTGGGTCCTGATGTCGCACCAGACGTAGGACTTGCATGCTGATCTCCCTCTCCCGATCGGCTATATGAGCTGGTACTGATCTGCGCATGGAGGGTATTCGAGGTTGCATTAGAATAAGGCTTGGCTAGCTTCATCCCCATCCCAGTACTTTGGCCGTTTTGACCTGGTGATTTGGAAGTCAGATCCAGGTTTGAAGGTTGAGCAGGACGCGTTTCTCTCTCTTTTTCTTTTAGAGTGAGACCTCCACCATACAAGTCAACCAAGTCATGTACAGAGCTTTGTCTCCCTTTATGCCCCTTTCTCTCGGTCGGCATCTTCCTCGTTTGACGGACGATACTCACGGCATCTTCAGGCCCTTCCTCTCCGCTAGAAGCTGTGGTGTCGTCCAAAGGCCGCGTCACGATACGCTTTGTGACATGACTATGCTTCGTCACAGTGGCCGGTTTAGGCGTTTCGTCGAACCCATCGATTGGTGGGAATGATTGAGTAAATTTGGACAACGTCGGGGATATTTCAGTGCTGGGCGAAGGTGTTCGACTTGTATGATCATGTTGCGCCACTGCAGATTGTATAGGTATAAGGCTGTTCTCAACGACAGAAGCTCGTTTACTGGGTGAATCTCTTAGAACGGGTGTGTGACCAGGCGCTGGAGGCGAGAGCAGAGAAGTGGGAGAGGTACCGGAGGATTCGTCAACATCTTCGTCGCCAGTAAGCCAGTCTCTAGGCTTTTTGCGTCTAGGAGATGGGAGCGCTCGATCATGCACAGTTCTGGGAGATGAGTGTGTAGTGGCAGGGGTGTCAATTAAGCTCGGGCTTAAGCGAAAGGCGTCGACAGGGGGGAAACTTCCCGTTCTACTTGATAACCCCGGCCGCAGAGAGGAAGAGCCTTCAATGTTTGGTCCACCAGTCGACTTCTTGACTTCGTATGCTGAATCGGAGGTTATTTTCCCATCAAACCGGCCGGTAGTTGTAGATTCTTGGGTATCCCGCATTGCAACGCCCGTCACCTGTTCAGACCTTGTACCCTCCCGAGAGTGATAACCGCGAGGATGTGAGCCAGGTTTCAACAGGGAAGTATCGGCAACGCTTGGGCGTGCCACTATATCATCCCGCCTTGTGAGTGAAACAGATTCTTCCCGTCCATGGCGAAAGGCCACGCCAGTGAAAGAATTCGAAGGCATGGGAAGCGAAAATCCAGAATCAAGTTCTTCCAAAGATGGGAAGCGGTTTTCTGCAGAAATGCCATCAAGATGAGATTGTGTGCTAGGAGCGGAACGTGGAGATGGTCGAGATGATGGGGCTTTAGACGTTTCGGCTATCGAAGAGTTCACTGATGATGGATATAACTGCGACTGTGGTGTGGCAGATTGTCGGGGAGATGGTGAAGGCTTAGGAGCCGATCGATCTGGATTGGTTCGGAAACCACTACTGTGCATGATAGCCAACCCCGTTCGTAATTTACGGGCTTCGGCCAAAGTAGGAGCCGGCTTTTCAGCTAACGCGAGGCCCAAACCATCGAATGCATCCTTGTTTGGAGAAGGTCGTCTGTTGATTCCTAGTGGTTGTTGAGGTCGTGATGGTAAAGGGGGAGAAGGCTTGCTAGATGCTAGAGTAAGTTGTTCCGATGACCGTCCAGCTGCGCTATCCCATAATTTAGATGCAAAACCATCGCCAAACCCAACGTTCGCGTCTTGGGAGTCACCCAGCCTGGGCGACTTCCCTTCAACACGCCAAGCAGCAGACAACGCTCCATCAGCTCGAGAGGCGGAAGTAGGCACCCATAGGTCTCCGTTAGTAGCAAATCCTTTATCAAGCCATTCTGTCCTTGAAGCACTGTCCTTCGTGACTTTTTGTTCTAATTCTTTGGCAGGTGGTCGACCTCTGCGTATAGGCTGTGCATCTAAAGGTTTCTGGATATTTGACGATGGAGGCAACACCACCGCTTCCTTGAAGCTTCCTTGTTCACCGCGACCGTGGGGAGCAATGGCTTCTATCACTTGATCACGAGCAACCTGCCCTCGCGATGGGGATATTGACATTTTCACACGACTTGACTGTGGGACACTCATGAGGTCATTACGCCCTGCAGTGGGTGAAGGAGATGGTTTGAAGCTGGTTTGCTGGCGTGGGGAGAGAGGTTGAGGCGTTGGAATTATGTACTTGAAACGCGATTTTGTGCCACGCAATCGATGGACGTGGGTAAGGACCTCGAAGACACTAGGCCGCCGCACTCCATGCTCCTGAAGCATTGAGGCTAATCGAAATCAATGGAGGATATTTTCTTAGGAGAAGAGCACATACCAATCAATCCGTTCATTTGTGGTGAATACACAGGATATGGAGGGATTTTATACTGGACATTAAGAATAGCCAGCTGACCGTGCTCTTCGAAAGGAGTCGTGTAATAGCAAAGCTTGTAGAGTAAGACTCCAAGCGCCCATACATCGCTTTTCTCATCTACGGGTCTTCGGGAATAGACGTCGACCATTTCGGGAGCCCTGTATTGGAGGGTTGTGTGTCTATTTAAGTCCGCCTCCAGCACTCGGATTTCTTGAGTAGTAGCAGGCGGTCGAGAGACAGTCGTCGCGGAACCAAAATCACACAGTTTGTAGGAGGTAGAGGTAGACTGAAGGATGTTCTCCACCTTCAAGTCACGGTGTAGAAGTGCTGGTCGAAGGTTATGCATGCAAGCGACGCCTTCACAGACGTCTACGAAGATTTGCAAGATCTCCGCTTCTGTAAGGCGTTCCCGGAGACGACGATTCATCATATCAATTATTCCACCGCCTAAGATGATTCAGATACTAAAAAGGAGTGGCCAGAGGTGGACTAACCAGGGCAGAACTCCATGAGAATGAAGACTTCATACATCCCGTTGGGCATCTGATGCCACGCGGCGTCGATGAGATGGACAATGTTAGGATGGCCTTTGAGCAATCTCTGAGAAGAAGCATAAACGACATCTTATGGAATGTGATAGAAACGTACCATGACATCGACCTCCTTCTTTACCTCCGCCAGCATCGCTTCATTAGCGACAGCGATCCGCTTGAGGACGTGATGCGTAGTGTTGTACACCGGTGTTGCCGTCCTGACGAGATATACATGTGCAAATCCACCTGGAACGCAGTTCTTAAGCTGCTGCGAACCTTACAGGCATGATGTATGGATTTACCTTGGGATAGATATCGCTCAACCTGGACAGTGAATTTGTTGACAACGATGGATTGGCCAGGGACGAGGGTGCCTTTGTTTTGCATATATGCATTATAGGCCTGCTGGTTGGCCATTGGGTGTCGGCCACGTCGATGCTGGCAGCTGAGAAGAACAGCCGCAGAACGGCCTTCACTTGAGAGGAACGGTAACTATTCACGTGATCATAGATTGAGGCTAAGCGGTCCCGATTTAGAATTAACGCCAACTTGACCCGGCAGAATATAGACGGGTGCACATTCCAAATAGATCTTATCGCATCTCCCAGTATGTCGTCCAACAACCTTCTTCAGTCTGCTCTCAACAACGCAAGCTTCAATACGATTCCATACTCCAGGCCGGGAACTCCCAGCTCTCATGGTCTTCAGCAGATTGGTTTCGTTGGGCTCGGTGCTATGGGCTACTTGATGGCGCAGAATCTTGCGAACCAACACTCATCGCCGAATGGTCATCCCCCCGTACTTGTCTGGAACAGAACTAGTGAAAAGGCTGAAAATCTCCTTGCCGCTCTTGGAAAGGACAAGATTCGCGTTGCACAGGACCTCGCTCAAGTGGCCATAGAATGTGATGTCATTATCACCAACCTCGCCAACGATGCAGTCGTCAAAACTGTCTATGAGAAGTTCGCTCAAGCACTCAAAGTATGTGGCCGGGTTTCCTCATTGTAAATCTGTGATTAATTTTGCTTAGGCTGAGCCGACAACCGCTAAACACAGGATCTTTGTTGAGACGAGCACCGTACGCCCCTCATCAGTTCCCCTGATCAATTATCGTGCTCATATGTCGACTAATGTCCCTTTCGTAGATATACCCTACTCTTGCAGGTAACTCAGCGTTTAATCCCTTTATGACACGTCTCATTGCGGCCACGTTATCAGGAGAACTTGACGCGCTAATTTCATCCATTCCTCATGGGCATTTGATCACTTGCCCAGTCTTTGGGACACCTGCTGTCGCCGCAAAGGGGCAGCTTTTGGTTGTCATGAGCGGCGATTACCGGTCAAAGAAAGAGATCGCGTATCTTCTTGTGCCTGGGATCGGTAGAAAGGTCGTTGATTTGGGTGGAAATTTGGAGAAAGGTTCGCAGCCCAGATTGTATCCATCGGTTGTCTGTTCCTTCTGTTGATGACTTTATAGCCCCGACATTCAAGCTCATTGGAAACTCTATGATCCTGGGAACACTTGAAGTACTTGCTGAAGCTTACACACTTGCAGAGAAGTCAGGCATCGATGCAGAGAATGTTCACAATCTCGTGCAAGGTAAGCGCAAGAAGTTGAAATCTGAGAAGGTGTAGGTTTTAACAGCCATACTCCAGACATTTTACCAGCGCCTGGGTAAGACTTGGTATTTTAGGCTGATCGTGAACTCATCGACTATTCAGCACCATTGCATATTCTGACAAGATAGCTCACGATAAATTTGATGGTTCCGTCGGATTCGCCATTGATGGTGGCATAAAAGACGCATCGTTTGTCCTCACCATTTACAGTTTTTCCTCTTTGCTGAATATCGTTATAGCCATATTCGACGCCTTACCGCCGAATTCAATTCTCCGATGCCTGCCATTGATGTTGCACATCAACACCTCTTGACCGCTCGCGCCATCCACCAGAGCAAGAAACAGGAAGGAAAGGCCGAGTTTGAAACCTTGGATTGGAGCGGCATCGTTGCAGGTACAAGAGTCGCTGCTGGACTTGATGGTCTGGATAGCAAGAAAGTACGTCTCCTTATCTCCAAACCACCCATCGCGATCTCCCTTATACTGTAAACTCAGCACGACAGCATTGTGCGAGAAGATTAAACATGCAAATACTGATTTCTTGTGGGGAGGATGCCACTGTCGTTGTCGTTTTTGATCATCAGTTACACTGTTTTGTCTGTAGCTTCTACGCAATCTGAACTTGGATCTCAGCAAATATGTATCGTCTGAGGGATCACGGAATCTCTGCAAAACACTCGATCTCTACATCTGCACCCAGAGGTAAGCTTGCAACTCCAATGCAACTTCGCGCAGGGAGGGTATCTTTGTCAAAGAACTATTGGAGATGTCACATTGTTCACCTGCATATGTGTGGTAGATCTCATTCATGGCAGGAAAATCGCGCGGGAGGTTCGATAGGTAGATATTGACTTTCACGATATGCTTTAATCCTGTGCCAGCGGCCTTGAGGACAATCGCGATGTTTTCTAAGGCGGCACGCTTTGTTGAATTAGGTCAGCTACAGAAGAGACAGTTATTATCGTACGGTCTGTGCCCGAATGCCCCCTTCTACCAGCTTGAGTTCTTTGGTGCAACCGATGTTTCCTGACACATAGACATTTCCTTTAGAGATCACAGCCTGAGCTTTAGATATGAGCCTGATCAGGAAGTGTACTAGCATGCCATTATTGAGTGAGGCGTACAGAAGACAGGCAAAGGTGGTACAGCATCCGTGGTAGATATGATGGTTTTGGTGACGGTCATGTTTCACGAGGAAAAAGTTAGCAATCTGATCCTTGAGATTGGAATTGGACTCATCCTTCTATATCTTCTATAATACATGGGATGACGAACTTTTTGATCCCATCAACTGACCAATGCTGACTAAAATTTGTCATGAGTGGGCTTTGAAATCTCGGGACTTTCCGAATGGTCATGTGACTATGAAATCGTCACACATCATCAAAAGATCAGTAAGTGTAAGATGACACACAACAACATGCCTTTGGCACTGGACTAGTTCTCGAGTCTGGCCTCCCGAAGGGGACCGAACTCGAGCTAACTATGAGGGACTAATATGTATCTAGGAGTGTGTAGGTAGAGTGTAGAATGAAGTAGTAATTACTGAATAGGGATGGTGGGAGGGGACGTTAAGCGCGCGTGATACGACGATATACTAGTTCTGCGAGCGCCGATTGCGTTCTGCCTGCCCATAGTCACGTGAACCCCAAGACTCTTTACAAGTATCTACAAGGTACACATAGTACGCAATAGCGTACGGGCTCGTTACACGCAGGCATTGGCAAGCGCAACGAGTCCAGTGCCGAAGGCACGTGTTATAAGCTTGTCTATACGTACATAGCATAGGTTGGATATATGACAAAGCGGGACGACTGTCCGGAGATAAGGAATCATAATTGAGCCAACCATCTTAACAAACAATTTGAAAGCCAAATGATAAAACCGCCTGACGATATGATCACCTACGATAAGCTCTACAGTCTAAGCTTCCTCCGATACTCGATAAAGGCCACCAGGTTGTCGCGAACCTCTTCTGCCCTCAACTTAAGATCCCTACCTCCCTCCTTGCGTCTGTTGATGCCCTTCACAGTCTTTTTGACACTTTCGACGCTGGAGATTAGCCTCGCAAGATAGCCACCTTGCCGGAAATTGACATCATAAGGCAGTTCCTCGTCTGAGTATATATCAATCAATGCCGATGCGGCTTGAATGAGAGGCTCGGTTCCAATGGTTGAAGGAGTCCCATCAGTTGGAAGCAATGAGAGCAAGTATTGGGAAATTATCTGAGCTCATGAGTCAAAACAACCACAGAGCAGAAGATCTTACGTCGCACACCTTGTTGCCCTCGATGGATTGGGGATGCTGCGCCAGACATTCTAGGGTTCCAATGCATTTCACTCGTATCCGTTCATCTGTTGTGGCGCCAGATAATTGAATCAGAAGTTGAACTTGCTGTGCATCGGGTGCCTGTCAAAAATTTATCAGAATGATTCACAACAACAAGGTATCAGACGCACCAGTGAACACTTCCACACATTTGCAATCCCCCATAGGACACCTACACCTACATACCACATCTCTTGTCTCTTTTCCTGGCCAAGACCAGTTTCTGTTCCGACGGCAGCAAGGGCAGACCAGATTCCATCCCAAATTTCACGGCCAGCGTCATGGTCGGCAGATACACTGGAATTACGGCTGGTGGCAAGCGACAGGAAAATATTATTGAGACACTCCAAGGCGCTTATATGAATGGCACTTAAAGCAGAGGTCATGGGAGGGTAAGGGGATGGTGCTGCCAACGGTGGGAAAGAGAGTGATGTTGGTTGTGAAAGAGCAAGCAATGGGGCGACCAGTGTCGGAAGGAAAGATGCTGAAGCGGTACTTGCAGCAATATCTTCCACCATCCCACCATCTCCGAAGTCCATGTCCAAATCTAAGTTAACTGCATGAGGGAGAAGCTGTAGCAGGGCGAAAAAAATATACCTTCATCGTCACTGGAGTCGTCTTCACCCTCTTTCTCCGGCACTTGTGCTTTAGGATCCGGCAGTGTTGCGCACAAACCAGTCAGAATTTCTAGGGCCAACTGAACCGTCCTCAACGTTGATTCTATACGAATTAAGTCAACTTCTTCTGGAGTTTTGTGATCAGAGCCTGGGGTATGTTTGAGGGAGAGTTTTTCGATTTGTGGAACAGAGTCCTAAATGAAACACATAAGTAACCAAGAATTTAGGCAACCTTTGGGAACGAACTTGTTTTGATATCAGCTCCAATGTTTTCGCGGAGGCATCGCATAGTGACACGGAGAAGATAACGGGCTGAAGAAGGGGAAGAACAATATCATTGTCTATGTCGACAAAGGATGCAGCCGTGGGAGGGGGTAAAGGCGACAGGTTTCGCAGAATACCTTTCATGAATGGAACAGTTTCAGCCATACTGCATCCCAAATGGCGAATACGCGGCGTTACCTGAGCAGAGAACTTTTAAAGCGGTGGAGCGGGGGTCCGACGGGTCCTTCGACTTTTCATGCGACACCTCATTTGACCGTACTATGTCAAGCAGACACGAGATATACCCAGCATCGGAGCGGACGTCGGAAATAGCAGGAAGGTTGTCATCTGTAAGGACATAGAGACAGTGGGCTGGGCACGAGGGATTCAGATTTTCTGAGTACGTGACGAGGTCAGGAGGCATACCAGCAGCTGTCACCGGGGAAAGCGGAACTTTGTATCGAGCAGCGAGGAAAGACATGAGGAAGGGAATGAGTTGGATGCCGTTTATGGCATCGAGGGCCTTGTTCGATGTCTCTCTACTCGAGTCAGGGTGGATACCATAACAAGCATCATGTATACTCACGAAAGGCACCACAAGACTGTGATAACATTATCGGCAAAGTCATAGACAAGATTCTGCGCATTTTCGGGGGTTGTTGCAGAGCCTTCTAGGTACTGGGCCAAGGTATTGGAGATCTGCACATGAACATTGGAAAATGAGTCAAAGGACCTTCCGTAACACAGAAAGTATGTACTTTAGGAATAAATGTTTTCCATGGAACGAGGATGTTTTTGTTGTACATTTCTGCGCAGATGTCATAGCCTCCGTCAATACAGAGATTTCTGTAGAAATCTGATCATGAGGCGCCTTGTCGCGTACGGATTTGTGGTGAGTATGGGTACGTACCTGAGAGACCCTGCCGCCTCCACGATGACCTCCTCCTCAGAGTCAGTGAGTCTTGTGATCAGCGCACCAACGATGTTCTTCCCTTGGAGTAATCGTCGGGTCGAGGGGTCGTTCTGAATGAGGTTAGAGACAGCTACACAGGCCCATTTACGTTCGGCTGCATCCGGACTTTCCATCTACATATTTTGTGAGATATCAAGTGTTTGATAGTCATAGGAATCACCTTTTGCAGAATTGGTAGAATCGCCTCGGATTTCGATGAAGAAGAAGTTGCAGACGCCAGGCCGTGGGGGATATGAGAATCTGGGACCCTCATAGGATTATGCCTTCGCATAGCGCGCTTTTTCTGTGACTTCCCCATGCTGGGTAGAGGAGATCGATCGACAGGCTCCAACCCTATGTTCAAGGTAAGTAGTACTGAAAAAAGTTAGCCACGTGCCAATCTAATCTTATCTTTCCCTTTGATTTGATTCACACAAGTGCAGGCTGAATCCTGATTATAACGAAAAACCGGTCAGGAAAAATGTTGTATGCTTCCTAGGCGGCGTATTTTTTACGGAAATACTGATTGAACAATGAAGATTGGATTCTTCCAACAGTAAAACGAGATAAAAGGGGTCGAAGAATCGTCTGCAAGTTGTCGACCAGAAAAATGTACTGGTGCCTACAGTGAAATCGATTCATATTGTACAGCCATCCGTGTGTATTAAGTATGTTATTGATATACTACATGCATTTGATTCTCAACGTAAACGACGACACCAAGTTAACCAAGAAGATAAGTATCCGATAGCTATCCTAAATTAACTAAGGGTAATCATAGCAAGGAGGAGTGCCGTCACTAGCGACAGGACCTTGAACAAGGTAATGGGATTCGTCAGTAGAAGGTGCAGATGAGGCTATGGCATCATGTGAGGGTATAATGTCCTGATTTAGAGGATAGAGGGTCCTGTTGTCTGCAGATGGCCCAGGAGTGGAAGAAATCTCCCAATCATGCGATGGAGCACTGGCGTACGCCTCATTATAGTATGCAGATTCCGTTTCTGAGAGGGAAGGTGCAGATGGGGCTAACCTCACCATGTCCGATGCATGTTGAGGACCTTCTTCGAATGGCGGCGCGGACGGTCCGGGCTCGGGTTCAACCAGGATATCGAATGTGTAAGGGTAATCGTAGAAGTCCGCCATCTTTCCCTTCGAAGGAGGGGTGGGGAATAGGCGGGCAGGAGATACTGGGTCAACGGAAGTCTGTGGTGGAGGAAGGTCGTGAGTTACAGGCTGGTGTGATCCATCCTCAAAATCTTCTAACACTTCGTCTTGCCATAACGGAGCAGAAATCGGGTAATCTGCAACATAAGACTCCGATGAGTCCGCAGAATCGGGAGGGGGAGCACTCGCAAGGTCAACCATGCGAGCCAAGAGCGCCTTGTCGTCAGTCGCTACATGGGCGGCATGTACGGAGTGAGATGCACAATTACTCTGACTGGGCGAGTGGTAGGAAGAAGGTTCGGCATCAGAAAGCGGTAGACAAGAACCGTGGACTGAGTAAAGTCCGCTTTCTCCGTGGGCCAATGTAGATGGTTGTGGGTGGTATGCAGGAGGTGAAGGGATTGGGATCGGAGCAGATGCATCGAGTGGATCATCCACTTGTTCCTCAGGTGACAGTGCAGTGACAGCGCCCTCCCCTGTCCCCATGTACATAGATTCCATAGACGACCTTGGTGATGGTGTAGGAGACGATGATGTTGGTGGTATATGCGCAAGGGTTGCTTGAGGGTCTGCCACTCTATCCAAAGAAGCGCAGGAGCTCCGAGGGCTGTTTAATCTGGTCGTTGAGGCAATCCTCTTGCCTCGTCTTTGGCGCGCCGTGTATTTTGCGTTGGCCTTCCATCGAGCTGTTGCTCTCGCCCAAATCTTTTGCTTCACCTTCACCTCCCGTTCAGTGAGCATAGAAACCCTATCATCCTCGACTATGTCCTGCCGCCGTCGCTTGCGTGCTTTGCCTTCGACGTCTTGATTTTGGCGTCGTTTCCGACGTTTACTCTTTCGCCAAAAGAGGCAGCCAATGATGAGGAAGCATATAACGAAAGCGAGTACAAGCGATAGTGCAAGAATAAGCGTTGTACGACTATTGCTCGATTCGCTTTGTTCTTTCCAACCTGGGGGTAGACTGATGTTATAGGAAGCTGTAGATGATGTTGTAGTTATCGATACTGAGGAGGAAGCTGGGCTTTGTATTTGATCATCGAAAGTGGTCGCCGAGGCAGTCATGTCCTCACAGGCCTACATGAAAGGGTGAGATAGGGTGGCAAAGACAGGAGGTTGTAACATACAAGGCAAACCGTCGAACCATATAGGGTGTATGTGTCCACTCTTCGCCATCGACCATTGTCGCCCATCTCGAATTTGTCTGGTACATGTCGTGAATGATCCAGCGACTTCTTGGCCAACTGTACACGACGGCGACCTGGAGATATTTTCCCACGTGTGTGGATGTCCAGAGTCGGCGTTGCTTCCGCAAGGAATGTTGGGCATAAAAAGGAGGGCGGTGTAGGGCTAGCATTCACAAATGTGACGGAGGCCGATATTGTTGAAAGAAGAGTGAGAACGGCAGAAGACGGGGTTGGTGATGAGACCTTTCGCCTTCGTCGAGAGATTGTTGTGTTATGGCGCAACGGTGCCGAGCTCATTGAACAACCAGCACGGTGTGGAGATATTGGCTTGGCCATGATCAAGGACCAAGTGGGTGCCAAGCAAGTAAGTCCACCTCAGTGCCGAATGCGGGAGCAGTGACTACAAGTCGCTGACCAAGCGGTCCCAGCACTGCGGACAGCGTCGGAGATATGCTGGGCGTCGGCAGGGGCAGTGAGGAAAAGGCTTGGGCGCCGAGAGCGACGCAGAAAAGGCTGGGCAGTGGGTGATGGGGGAAGATCAGGAGATGACTTAAAGGAATGCTGCCGTGGCAAGCTCCGACAATGTCCTAAGAATAGGTCAACAGAATAATCCCACCCTCTATCGAAATGCCAAAATTTATTAAACTAAATAAACGCTCTTTCGCCGCTCCTCCTCCCGAGCATGTGCCCGCTGCAACAGCTTCTGCTCCTCCACCAGTCTCCGTGTTCGCCACAGCACATCCTCTGTCCCACTCTCGTACACAATTTTGTACGAGGGCAGTCCAACCCGAATCTTCGTATGCCTCCCAAAGGCTGTGCCTGTGCCCTCCTCTCCTCGTGTGCATCTAAAAATATCCAGGACACATCGTATGGTTAATCACAAGCACAATTCCGCCGACGACTTCCCCTAACTCACCTCCGCAAGTACACCGGCGCGCCCCCCCTTTGTGTCCTGACCGCCCACTCAGTTGGGTGGTTCATCACATAGCTGTTCATGTATCCTCGCCATCGACTCACGGCAGTCCCATCCGAGTCTATACTGGGATCTTCGGCCCCCATGAGGTATACGCGTACACACTTCAATTCACGAACCTGTAATAGGACCCGATGACCAAGGACCAAACATGAGCTAAGATTGAACACATCTGTACTAATCTTGGAACGCACCCATTGAAGTCGATATAAATGATCATCCTGCCCTACATGTCGTTCAGCCTCTCGACGATATCGGATAACATCTTGAGTGGTATGGATCTCGGCGTTTTGCGTGCTCTTGCAAAGTTTCCAGATCTCTTGACATCGGTTATCGGACAGGACAGTCTGAACCTGGAGATGTTGCAAGCTTAGACTTGGGCATCATGTCCACGACACACGGACTGACCTGTTTCACAAGCGCGGCTATTAATTTGTCCAAAGTGAACAAGTGATATGCCTAACAAAAATAGTTGACTTATTTCAGTTGGACCTGTCAAATAAGAATGCATTGAACCCACCTTGGTTCCAAAAAACCACCGCATATGCTCCTCAAAGGTAGCCTGATCCATATCCCCATCAAACATCTTTTCGCAGGCATTCAACAGGTACATATAGACAACGTTTGCATGGCCGCTTGCACCTCGGTCATCCAAAATTTCTATCGTTTGCTCGAGAACAGCAGATGGGCCATTTGGTTCATCGAGGCCGAGTTCGACTGCAACACGATTAGCCAGAAGCGACGTGTGCTTCTCAGCCGCGTGCTGCGCCCCGATTTCTTTGCACATGAGGATACGAGAATATAGTAGCTGTGGGGCCAGTACGTATATTTAGGATATGATATCAGAGAACTCGATCGAAACGTACCTGCAACAAGCGCACCAAAGTATAGAAGGTTGTATTGACAAAGAAGGGGCGTTCTGAGTCGGTCCCAGAAACAAGGGTATGCACGAACACATCCGCACCGGCTTCAGTTGCCCAGATATCATCTGGGCCGTCTGCCGCATCACCGTTACGTGTGAGATTGGGGGAACGATGTTCAGGGGAGGGGGACGGATCTCGTGAAGCAGATGGAGTAAGTTTCCCAGCTGCCTTCTCCTGGACAGTGCGTAAGAGCTTCCGCCTCAAATCGCCCGCAGCAACCCCGCCGGTCTGGGCTGAATGGGCACTCCCCACGGAGCGTCTCCCGCTCCGAGTGCCTTCCACTCCATTCAGCTCAGATCCCTCCTCCTCATGCCCACCTTCCAGTGGGCGACACGCAACATTGAATTCCGCAGTAGGGTATTTGCAGAGCGCAGGGATAAAGGCCCGTAGGAACTTTTCGACTCCTCGGCGTTCTTGAACACTATAATTGGCTTGTGAACGATCAAGAAACGAATAAATCAACTTGAGAGTGTCCAACAATGCGGACGTATCGTGGAATGAGTACTCGAGCTGGGGTCCGACCGATCCTCGTGCGAATGAAGCGACGTCTTCTACATCCCATGTTTCCAGTTGCTGATTCTTGATATTCTCGATGTCCGTAACGAAGTATTTTGAAGTAATGTTTTTCTTGTCGTTCGCCTTGAAACTGATTCCCTGGTGGTCCAAAGATTTATAAAAATTCTTCGAATCAACCTCTCGCCATGTCCGACTCCACTCGCGCTGGGCCCGCCGCCATTCATCGTCCCGCTGCTTTAGGCGCACAAGGACGACGGGAACAGCGACACTAGGACAATCTTGAAGTGCCTGGATTACCTCCAATCCGCTGTCACGACCATAGACTTTCTTGATAATTCGGTGATAAATCGTCTTGCTAGGTCCCCCAAAATCAGGTTTGAGTTTGAATAATGACCGTTCGTCATTCGACATATCCTCGATCCGGCTGTTCAGCGGCTCCAACACTGCAATTGTCCGAGCCAGGGCTTCGAGATGCACGTGGTACTCGAATCTTTCCTCCTCGCTCTTGTGGAGAGCCTCTTCAAAGGAATTCTTTTTGTGTGATATAAAACCAGCTTCTTCAGATGCCCAAGTCGGATGCGAAACCCATTCATCGTTCAGGACTGATCGACAAAGCTCGTCGCGTCCAGAACAGGCTAATCGTATCTCCTGTCAATCGCAGCATTGGTCAGATGACTTGTAGGCATTCGGAGATGGATATGATAGAACATGGCTTACACTATCAGGTAATCGTCGGTAACTGGGCCCTTCACCGTCATCTGCGGGCAGAGCAGATAACGCTTCAGGAGGTCCGGTGCGAATACTGCCAGGAGGGCCATTTTCAACGTCGTCTTGCCGTTCGTCCCAGCCAATAAGGTCCTTGAATTCTAATAAGAGTTCATCGCCCAGGAATACATTAGCCCGCTCGATCAGGGTCTTGGTCTCAATGATCTCCTTCGAGAACAAATTCAGAAGCTTCAAAAAATCTTCATACATTTCCCGACTTTCGAGAGACTTTTTTGCCCTGTCAAAGAACAGCAATTTGTTGTTGTCTGTTGGCGGACCACTTGACCCACTCATCGCATGCGTCGAACTGGTGCTCGGGAGTGCATGCTGGTTTGGTAAGGGGGAGGGCTGAACGGGTAGCGCATGGATGGAAGGAATTTGAGGAGAGTTCGGTTGCACCAGAGGCGAGAAGGACGCTGATGCAGAATCCTGATTATGATGGTGTTTGACTTTTTTGGCCTGTAAGGGAAAATTGAGCTCACGCAACTACACAGAAAACAATTCACGGACTCTACTGGGAGCAGGCTTAGTTGGGGGGACAGGCGTAGGCTCTTTCTCTGCGACACGCTTTTTACGCTTAGACGGTACCGCCGCCTTCTTCACCACTTTCTCCGCGGGGCTTGATGACTGAGTCTCTGGTGCAGTCCAAGTGGTTGCAGTTGGCACAGGTAGCCCTACAGGTTGAGGTAGAATTGCGAGACTTTGATTTGGTGCGCTTCCGGTCGCATCGGGCATGAAATCTTTGAATTCGGCCAACAAGTCTGGAGCATCTTTGAATAGAAGTTGAACTTGCACATAAACTTGGGACTGAAAGTTTGGCTAGGCTCGGCGTTAGTGTTGTCATCGTTTGAGAAGTAGAGATACCTGCCTCTTGTATATGTCTTTGTTCCTTTTGATACGTCTGAAGTATGTCCAGGAAGTGCTTGTAAGTATTGGCATCGTCCGAATATCGTGCTTTTATTTTATTGAGATAGTGTATGGCGTGATTAAATTCTCCAGCGGGCTGCTCGACAGGACCTTTGTTATTATTGTTCATGTTGCCGAGGACAGATGCGGCGGCGGTGGTCTGGGGGTTTTGGAACCCGGGGGAGAAGGGGGGGTCGAAAGGTGGAGGTGGTTGGATACCATGGAGATTAAAAGCGTGAGGGGTCTGTGCACGCGACGAGGGATCAGCAACATGGGTGGGAATAACAGGTACGGCGCCAGGGAATGTAGGAGTACCGACGTGAGACCGAGATATATTGTTGGCCATGAATGTGTTTTGAGTTGTAGTCCCTTGTGGTGTGGTCACCGTTATAGTATTTGGATCGGCGGGGTCAGAGATGTCGATCCGGTAGCCCATAGGTAAGAAAGTATTGAAACCTTGGATAAGGACGGGGTTGCCGTGAAACAGTCGGGATACGCGTGAAATGACGCCAGGAGTGTCAATTCTAGTCCTAAAATGAGGCAAAACTTGAGAAAAGAAAGATAAAAGCTCACGCTTGGCTCTTGAAGTCCTTCATGATGTCTAGAAAGCGGTTATAGACTTCGGGCTTGTCATTGAACTGAACCTTGACAGCATCTAGATAGCTGAGAGCATCGGTCACGTTCAGCGGTCTGCCAGCTTCTGGAGGCGACGACTTTGGTGCCTCGGGGGGCGAGTCGCCTGCCACTGGCCTAGGGGTCGAACTTCCTGGGTTCATGTAGGGCGAGGAGGGGGCTGTTGGGGTAGCTGCCGACGTAGACTGGACCGACGCAGCAGAAAGCTCTGGGAGATGGCCCAAGTCAGGAAGGCTAGATGGTGGGAGTCCTGGTACAGGTGCTATGATTGCGGCATCAACATCCATTTGGGACCCCTTGCAATTTCGGTGGCAAGTAATCAAACTGACATGAACGTTGGCGTGGGAGCAGCCGAGTTTAATCTTATCAGATAATTTGAACTACTTATTATTAGACATTTACTATTTCTGATGCTGACGGCGTACTACGAGTCCGACTCCATGTTGGCATCCGCTTCGGAGGTGGGATTGACGGTATTGGAGGTACTGGCGGAGGAAAAAAGTATGGTGCCTCGTAAGGCTGCGTCCTTAAAGTTTGAGACTTCTTTTTCTCCATTGACTTCCTCTTCACAAGAGGACAGCTGACAGAACCTGACCAAAATTTAAGGTTATTTCGAAACAAACCACTGCTTGTACACTCACGACTCGGCATAGGTGGTGGGCTCCCCTGCTCTTTATCAAATGGTCGCGACTTCTTCCTTTTCACAGATGAAGCTTCTGGGGCCGGGACTGGAAGAGGCGGCCTCGACGTTAAGTGTGGAGAGGCCAGATGCGGAGATGAGACGTGATGTTGGAGTTTGGGGCGCTTGTCCCGCAGAGTTTTAAACTGCGAAAGAAAGCTCCGGCTAGGTTCTTCGCAATCAGAATGGACCAGAATGCGCTCAGATGGGGTAGAGTGGGGTATTGTGGTCGGTAGTGTCGAATGACCGCTGGCATACGTGTTTTGAACAAATGTAATGACTGTGGGCTTGCGTTTGATGCCCCGAGACAACGTGTCTTCGGTGTGTGGTATATGACGGGGGGGAGGTGGGGTATAATCAGGTCCAGTGGTTTGCGCAACTAATTCATCAGGTTTCTCCACATCTGGAGCCTTCAGCGGAGGCGGAGCTGGGCCCTCCATGGCTTTCTCGATGGGCACATGTAATCGATGCGTATGACGTTCAGATGCAATAAATTGCGGTGCTTGATCCACTGCTGGTACTAAATCCAGCAGATTAAATAGAACAGAAAGCACGCTCTGCCAGTGCAAGATGATGATCAGTAATCCAGTTTGGTGAGGGACTGAAAGTCTCACCAATAAAAAACCAACGGAAGCGAGTAAGAATCCTGCGGTGTGGATGACAATCCGGTACACTTGAGCGTTCATGAAGGTAGCTTAACAAGCAGTACACCGGTCGTACGAGGGGATTATTAAGGCGACGATACCCCGGGTGGATTTAGAAATGTATTTAATAGTGCATGAGGAGAGAAGAGAGAGTTGTTCTCCACTACAATATGATGCTCCTTAAAGCTTGGGTGGCCTAGTGTTGACAGGTATGCAATATTAAATAAAACAGGGGGTTGATGGGCTTGGTCGAATGAGACGACGTGGGTTATTGGTCAAGCCCCTTGTGGAATATGATCCACTCTTTCGAGGATACACAGTACCGTGATAAAAGCAACTGCAGGAACTGCGGGTGCACCAAGTTGTGGCCGTCAGTCCAAGACAGTGTTCACTTGGAAACAGCGCTTGCAATCCAAGGCGCTTATCTGCTAGTATACAAGTTTTGTTCTCGAATTCGGCATACATCGCAGTGCCAGGCCACGTAGGATGAGAGGTCGAGAGGAGTTTAGCCGATTGTGGCTGCGCATCGCAACAGAAGACGACAAAGGCTCCAAGAGGCAGTGCCGCCAAAGTTGGCCAAAACGGTGACAATCACTTTGGCTTCTTGTTTACAACTCACCCTTCATTTTCTTTCAACCACAACTCCCTTTGATAGCTATTGACCAGCGCGCATGGGAATCATTCGCCCCGCGACTCCAGGTTTCCTCATCACCTGTGTCGCGACAGGTCTCTTGGCTGTCGTTTCGTTCTGCGTGCCCTATTTCAGATCCGTTTACTTCCTCAAAGCAAATATTTCAGTAGGAAGTCAAAATGGTTCCATCACGTTTGGGACGCTAGGATACTGTCTGGAATTGTCGAATGGGACAAGCTGCTCCAGCCCGTCTGTCGGATATGAACTCGGTGAGTGAAGCAAAACGATCAAGAGGCGGTTCATCGCTCACCGCCTCGAAGATATCAACAGTTTGGTGGGGAACAGTCTTCCTGTCCAGATACCACAGGTCGTGGTGAAGTGGCTGACCTACTGTCTTGTTCTCCACATCGTTGCTCTTGGATTATCGGCGGGATCTGCTCTTTTCGGCCTTCTCGCTCACGTGCGGGAGATGTCCATGACTTGTTTTAGCACCTGCATTTCCGGCTTCGCAGCAGCAATTGCCCTGCTCGCATTCATTTTTGACATAGCTATTTTCTTCGCCGC